>JAHDVE020009401.1:0-112502 GCA_022606495.2 Halesus radiatus
AATAATAATAATAATAATTGGACCATTTCTATAGCGCGCTTTTGTGAGAAATCACCTCAGGGGCGCTGTACAAATATTACTTCCTATTCTTATATTATTCTTATATTACGTCTATTCTACGAATTTATTATTATTTTTATTTTTTTAACATTTATTTTCTCTTTTGGACAGGCTATCATTACACATTATTTATAGACCATATAAAGAGATGCAGTTAAATTATCAAAATTAAATTTAATGTTAAATTGAAAAAAAAAGCTAACTGTATTTATTCCTTACGATATATTGCAAGACGCTAATACAAATGATAGAGTGATTGTTTCCATTATATTCAAGAATGTATTTAAGCTAAGACAAAGAATTATTATCCATATTATTTAGGATAAATAACACAGAATACTCTTAAAAGGGTGGAGCGGCGGGGGAGGATGGTGGCCAGGGGAATTGTTCCAGAGGGCCCTGAAAATCGTCTTTGTCGTGGTGACGCCCCTGGGCGGCGTGACGGGGCGGATTGGTGTTGGTCTGCACGTACGCCAGGTGGCGCTTGTCGGCCGGCTTCTTCCTTCTCCTTGTACCATTTTCTTACTCTGAGTCTTTATTATTTAATGTATTTTTAAATCTATATTTGTTGTTAATCAAACTTTTGCTCTTACGAGTGAAGAGTTTTTTTTACGAAACCGGTCGGCATTTTAAAGAATTGTTAACGTAATGTGTTTTTTTTTTATTTAGATATATTTTGAAAAAAATAAGCTAGTATTATCATAAAACATATGTTAAAATAGAATGTTATTTATACATTGTTGCAAAAAATGTAGAAAGTGCATAACTTATTATATGCCTCGCTGCGTATAAATTCAGCGTTTACGATTAGATTTTATATTATATTCCACAGAACACAAATCATCATGTTTAGTAGCGAACTGAAAGCTTTATCGCAGCGTATTATATCCAGAGGTAGTTATTTAAGGTTATATTACGGGTTGAGGTAATAACTCGGATGCTGTAATAGTAATAACAATGGGGGAACTTCGAGCACTGGCAACATTGTCTTAATGTTAATATTAAATATTCGTCGATATTTTAGAGAACTTAACGAAATAGAGGGAAATTTGCGCAGGTAACAGATTTTTTTGTTGTTGTGTAATATGAGGACGGCAAAGAGAAGGGGACGTTAGAAAGTACCTACCTGTCTATTCAGATCTAGTCACTTAAACATGCATTATTTTCTAAAGCTGTAAAAGTATCAAAAGTCTGTAAGTGGCTTCACCACAGTTCAATATTGACTTCGGAAGGCGAAACAGCTGTCACGCGTAAATATATTTTTTTAACATTAACTCCAGAGGGGAGACCGTGAACAAAATAATTTCCTTTAGGATGTATGTCATCTTTGGGGATGCTCTGCGGAGGGTTTTTTAAGAAAAGGAAGGAGAGGAAGTTCTTGGAAAGCAAAAGGCATGATGGGTGGGTAGGAATCTGGGGATCAGTGTGTCCAGGAGTGACGGACGTATATGTATATTCATCCCTCCCACTGCAGTGTAAGACGATGGGTCAGAAGAGTTCAGCTGGAGAGGTTAATGAGCTTCCCTTAACCGGCCTCAAGACCTGGAGAAAGCTCACCCCATGAACCCGGGCACTCCTACTAAGTCATAAAACGCGGCGAACCACTCGGGGTGACCTATAGCAGAGGTGTTGGTTATCCAATAAATAGTTCCAGGGGCGACGGTACCCATACCCGCCTCCCAAATTGTGAATTTATACATGAACACCATAATTATTTTTATTTTTTTATCTAAATCCATTTCAAGTAGCTTTTCCATTCTGAATTGTGGTATTTCACCAGGGCGATACTGGCAGTATCTATTATGTACACGTCGTAATACATTATATTACGTGCTATAATAATATATTTTATTTAAGCGCCTACTTGCAATGGTTTTTACGACAATTCGCTTGTCTATGGTAATTTTTAAAAATGTAAAATTACCACAGACAAACCTCCGAAGTAGAGAACAAGTTTTTAAATTATACAAAACAAAGCTCCTATAGTGATCAACTGATCGTTGATCACTGATCAAGCTCGTAGCTTAAAGCCTTATAGATGTTGAATTATTACAAAAGCCGACCGTAAAGCATGATATTGTTCGCCGTCATAACCGCGGGGCTTGAGGATTTATTCGTCATACAACCAGGCACATACTACCCTCCGCTATACCAAACTAAAAAGCCATATTTTTTTCTATCCCTTTGTCGAGTTGCGCTGTCGTCAGAACAATGTTCTTTTCTGCAATAATAATTTTGGCATTTTAATGTAATGTATAAATATTAAATATACATATTTAATAAATTAATTAAAAATTACTTTGCATTCACCATTTTATTAATATATACATATCAACACGTTTCGAAAGCGATGCTTTCCTCATCAGGAATATATAGAATACTAAAAAATAATAATGTCAAGTGTAAATCATGTGAAAAATGTTGAGATTCGTAAATAATGCAAGACTGATGTATGCGCAGTGAGCAAGATTAAGAAAGGGACGCTTAGATGGTTCCTGCATGTAGCGAATGAACGAAGAAAGGAGTGTATGGAGAATATATGACGCGAATGTGAATGGAAGAAGCCGTGGCGGTCTGAGCAAGACATGGGACGATCAATCACGATGTCAGGAGTCGGAATAACAGAAGAGAATGCATGAGACGATGTATGAATGTGAATGAAGCAAGAAGTGTATGCCAAGATCGCGTGTTTGGCGGTCCGTCATCTCTACCTACCCCTGCGGGGAAACGGCGCGATGGTTAGTTAGTTAGTTAGTTAGTTAGTTAGCTAGGCAAATGATAAGCATGGAACAAAATAATGTAAGAATAGACAAATTATAAACATGAACAAAAATTGATTAAAGCAGGTAAGCAATTAATCAAAAACGTTAATAAAAATATCATATAACATTGAATAACAAATTTATATTAGAAATTATTTTTATTACTATTATTGATTATTTATTTTAACAAAGATAAATATACACAAATAGGTGGAAGAACAAGGTTTTATGGAATAAATATTCAATTTAAAAAAAAATTGAAATGGCTCTCCAGCAAAATTACCCAAAGCGAGTTACCGTCTTCTTCCCCGGAGAGGTCGATTTGCGAAAGAAACTGAATTGATATAAAATTACTTGGAACAGTTTCTATACAGAGTCGATCTAATCTTAACCAATCTTGAACCCAATAAAAGAAACTTACCCCTCGTTTTATGTAAACAGTCAGAGAGAAGCTGCAGCAGACATATGGCGGTATCACAATGGCCGGTGCAGTCATACATAATACAGTCTTGCTTTATGGGCCGGAGAGATCTGGCTACGGATCTGCATACAACAAGTTATCGAGGATTTAATCTACATCGCAAATGCATCAATTGATTGGACCGCTCGCTGATTGCTCGGACCGAGGTTCCTAATTGAATCGCAGAATGAAACAGATGGTCGAATTTATTGCAATTTAATATTATGTATCGCCGGAAGAATCAACGGAAAGGATGCCATTAAAAAAAGCTCAGTTTACGTATGCAAATTCATCATTATTAATTATTAGCTGAAGTAGCCGGCGTTGCCCGGGATTGTGATTGGTTTGGAGGAAAATTATGAGGTTGTGATGCGTTACCCCTACCCCTACTCCACCCCTACTCCACCCCTACTCCACCCCAACTCCACCCCTACTCCACCCCTACTCTACCCCTACCCCACCCCTACCCTTACCCACTAATTTTCCTTTTATTTTATTTATTTTTGTTGAAACAGTTATAAACACCAATACAATGCAAAGCGATAAAAAAATACAATCATATAGTTTAAGATTTAAAACGGGTTATAAGTAGGAACATAATACTTAGTTCGTCCTTAAAATTATTGTAGGTCACGTGGAAATAGCCACATTTCCTGCGAGACAGTTAATTAACCTAGTAAGTCTTCCCAGAGGCATCACACTTCTAGTATGCGAAATTTCATCAAGGAGTACCAAAATTCTGCTTCAATGTGGGGAGGGTCGAAAATCAGCAGTTTTATTCCGAGCTTAATGAAATATTGCACATTTGACCTTTTAAACAAGAAGATGGTTACTGTCTACACGAGATTTCCGAAAACCACCCTAATCCCCCTTACCCAACCCTAAAAGCAGAATTTTGGTACTTGATAAAATTTTACTCAATTGACGTTCAAAATAAGAGGAAAAATACTGGGTAGGGTAGGGGTAACACTTCACAACCTCAAAACTTTACTCCAAACCATTCATAATCCTGGGAAACACCGGGTACTTCAACTAGTTTAACATATCTATACGTTTTTTTCTATTCTATGTTTCTATATTTCTATTTTTCTTATATTGTGTAATATAAATTGCTTTTAAAATTGAACTCTCCTAAAGCGGGAACTTCCTGGGTGGACAGAAAAATCAATATTTGCATATGTAATATTTGTTCTGTATTTAATTTTCTATAAATTTGTCACTTGTCAGTGGCGCTTCATCGCAGTGTTACCTCGCCCTCGGAAGACGAAACATTGTAAACGCGTAAAAATCATTGTAAGCACCAAGCGAAACTCGATGAAAATCTTTGTTACTTTTTTATTGTGCCTTTTCATGTTTTTGAACAAGCTTCGGCTGTAATACAATAAATTGTCGCGGGTAATATTGTTTGAGTGTTTTCCGACGTTCTTTTTGATTGGCTTAAAATACTGTTTATTCCGACTGTGATATTCGGAATGTCGAAGGTCACCTCTTTCTTGTCCCACCGCAAATCACGGATTGTTTAAATTTAATAAAAAATAACAAAAATGTCAAAACCAGTCGACGCGTGGCTTCAACGCCATGTCGCATAAGGCGTACCACTGATAGCTCTGTTTTCACATCTCCCTCTTACTCAAAAACGACATTTGCAACAAAAAGAGAAGTCACAACGGATCTCTCAGCGGCAGGTCCATGATCATGTATTGAAATCGACAATTTAAATTAGCTCTAAAGTAATTTTTTACGACATCGGTGCAAAGTCAACGTTTCATCGTAGATTTTAAATGTCAGATTTGCATCTGAAATTAAAAAATAAATATTTACGACCTCTCTAACACATTTGAATAAATCTCCGATATATTGGCATCTTCGGATCGTGCTTATATTAATTTCATTGTCGCTTCCTTTTATCTGTGCAGTATAAACTATGAAACGAGGCATTGTTCGCTATCGTTGTATTTTGCATGTCCAGATTAAAGTTGTCTATGAGAGTTAAAGCCAATAAATCACCCCATTCATACAATTTTAACTTATGTCACGGCTTTTATTCCGAAAAACGAGTTTTTCGCACGAAATATTTTGACTGTGAAAACTACAAAAATGAACAAATAAATCACTGTAACTTTTTGCACAATGTTTGCGACAATATGCCGAATGCGTCATGAATTCGATGATGGTTAAAAGGTGATTAAGATAGATAAACCGAGAGAAAAGTAAGGGAAAATGGGGGATTGGAAAATCCTCAGGCAACTTGTAGATGGTGTAGCCAATGTATTCCAATGATTTCAGTCCGTATTTTGTCGAGTGTATTTTTGATGTTAGTATAACATCAGATAGTACTCAATAGATGTTTAACTACTAATAAAGTATGTATTAGCAATCCGTATAGATCATCATATGTGTTGAAAATTGCTTCAAATGTTTATCATTTAAAATCGTGCACTTATTAACAGTTTTTTTTCTAATGAAAAAAGCCTGAGAAAACCCACTTGGCAAATCATTTAAAAACAAAAAAAAACAGTTTTTTCCAACCCTGGTTTACTGGCCTGACTAAAGCACCCGAAGGCAGTGTGTATATTGCTATGTACATAGATACAGTGTTGAATTTTCTAATACAAATTTTCAAAATATTAAAGTTTGACCGCTGTAGTATTTTTTCCCGGACGTGTATAAATTGACATGCAGTAAAACTGGTAGAAGCTAACTTTGAACAGACCGTGAAATGTTACAGAGCCATAATATTTATTCAGTGTCGTCTTTTGATTTGTCTGTTGGCCTTTTAGCGGTACATATAAAGTATAAAGAGTCGTTAGGACGTCGGGTCATGTTGTGACTTTTGATAAGAACGGAATATGCTTTTAAGGCCTAAGTGGCCGGGTTTATAGGCCAGCCGGGCTGAAAGCTGGCTACGAATTACATCGTACAAAGGGAACTTTAATGGCTGTATTTTTTTATTGATGCGTTTTATTTTATTTGTTTTTTTTTTGTTATAAAAAATATATTACTTCGAAGGAAGATCACCAGATGAGCAAATGGGTATGAATTGCGGTGAGTAGGACTAGGGATGGGATACCATGTGATTATTGGTGAAAATATCTAAGTGATAGTTAAAGGCAAATTTTACTACTGACGAATTTGATTTCGACGGCTGGAGGCAAAGGTTACGTGAAACCCATTTTGGCACCAGCCTACTCCACTACCGTCCATGTTTGTTTCGCTTAAATTACAAAACAATATAAATTAATCAAAAAATAATGACGGTACTTCGCGTTTTCGGCATAAAGTTTGCTGCGTTCCATGTTATGGCTCTTCAAGCTTTTCAAAATCATTTACAAAGAAATATTTAGAACGTGCAATATTACTTTCTTATTTTAAAGTACCTGAATATCGCGTGAAAAACAGAAAATTCTCGGTTATTTTCCCGAAAATTGGCGAAATTCACATTGGTCGCGTAATGTTTATTCGTTTAAGAAATACGTTTATAGCTCTCCTGTACCGACGGTAATAATACCTACAAACATAGTCGTATATTACCTACATTACTAGAATCTACTATTTGAGATAGAACCGTAGTTGGATGTTGGGACATTGGATGTATTGAACTCTCTGAATATTTATTATTGTAATCCTATCTGGATCCTGAAACCCGATTCCTGCTAGCATAGTAGTGGCTGATTATCCACCGCTGTGGCCGTGGCCATGCTCATACGGAGGGGAATAAATAATGTATAATGATGTCACCATTACTGTCAGCACTGTCATTGGAAGGCAGACAGAAGATTTTGATGTCGAGACGATCTGCATTTTGCCAATAGTTAGGTGCGCGTACGAGAATATTTTAACTCACGAGCAATCCTTTCCTGGACATAGAATCTCATGTTACCAATATTTAATTTATGTATTTGTTTAATATTTCGGGTATTAATAATGAAACTTTTTTTACTGCTGTTAAATTTTATTTATGTTTATTGCTATATATGTAGGGTATTCTTACACTAAACACGTTTTTGGCTCATTTTTATAGCAAAATGTTTTTAAAATATCTCACTAAGCTGAAAAAAGTTAAATTTACTATCTATTGTTTTTTTTTATTATTTTCTACCTCTATAAACCTTTTATGAGATTTTATTCTACAAATTTGACACTATAAGATATGCAAATCCTGTGGTTATAATTGTTCGTTATGGAATATATACAAATGGATTTAATAACAAGATCTACTCAATTAAACAAGCAGTCGTATCCTCTAAAACACCATTAGTAGGGATCTGATAAATTCGCGTTATTTTTGGGAAAACGGGGTTATTTAAAAAAAAAGTAAATTTTTGCAACTAAGGCTGGTGCATATTTTTTTGTTTGCTTCTTTTTTATTAATTATTGAATGGCAGTACGCGGAATTTTCGACAAATAGTTAGCTGCTTTCTTTTTTACTAGCCATAAAACTTTTCAATATATTTATTTATTCAAGCTAGTCAAAACCATAGACGAAGAAATATTTAGAACGTGCAATATTACTTTTTTTAATAAATGTATTAAATGTTCCCGATGAGGAAAGCATTGCTTTCGAAACATGTTGAAATGTATATATTAATAAAGCGGCGATTACAAAGTATTTTTTAATTAATTTATTAATAACGAAGCCACAAAGTGAATACCATTCTTTTGAACAAATTACTACCTTTTTATTTCGCAAATTGCGAATTTCGCGTTCTTAGCGCAAAATTCGCGTTATCGAAAACGTCAAATTTCCAGTCTCTAACCATTAGTCATTATTCTCCACTACATTTATCCGACGATTCTATGTATTAAAAGGGGACGAATCTAAAGAATAAAATTAAATTAAAATATTAAAAAAAAGATTCCGTGTCTCGTCTCGGACCAAATTGATATTTAGGAGACGGCGAGCGGCGCGCACGCGCACAGTCGATGAATATGAAATCACCAAATGTACCACAATAAAACTAAAGTGACAGCGGATTGATTTAATATGTCCGGCCAAATCCACCTCCTCTGCCATTCTGCTTCCCTGGTACCTGGTACCTTGTTCCTGGTAGCCGCTAGCTGGGTAGCCTTATTACGTTTTCCATTGTATTCTGTTGGACGAAAATAGGTCCAAATTTTACTTTTAAATTTCATTTTCTCGAATATGAACTTATTCGAAGAATAAATTTAATCCACAAAAAAAAAGTTTTAAAAAATATATGTGAAAAATTCAAGATTATTAGTGGAGCTTTTGGGTGCTTTTGGAAGTTGCACGTGGTTATGTTTTATTTATGATTATTATTTTAGAATATTTTGGCTTTTCCTCGTTGCTTTAATCAGAAACCTGTAACAATTTAACATGTTTCTTTTATTCAAGCTTTAAGGATGAAACGGCTCATGTTTCATACAAATATTTTGAATTAAAGCCCTTGTCGGTTTTGTCAACTGATTTGACATGTTTCTAATTATTTTAATATCCTTGTAAATATAGGTACTAAACACAGAGTTCATATTTGAGATGTTCCCTAGCAATACATTTATGTAGTGGATAAAATAATCAAATTTTATTAGTATTTGTGCAACGCACCAGAAAAATATGTTTTGTATATATACGTATATCTGCGTGCGTTGATAACTTGCAGTGAGCGAGAGGGGTACGGGGTTTCGCTTACTGTGCCACGATGCGCGGTCAGTCAAATTAGTAGCGTCAGTAGTAGTAGTCTACACTTTGTTCTAAGTTTGGATGCAATTATGTTCTCTATGACAACTTCTATGTGGAAAATATAACCTTAAAAAAATAGTTTAAAAAATCTGAATTATTTTTTTCCATATAGAAACTATCACAGCGAACACAAAAATTAAATTAACAAAACGGCATAAATTGTCGTTAGGTACCTTTTGATACTGATGTACTCATGTAATAAATTATTCATTTTTATCCAACTTAAAACCTACAAAATTCTAAATGTGTGCCCTGTACACTGAGTGAACAGCATTGGAGCTCGGGGGATTTTCTAGAATCATAAGGAAGGGTTAACTTAACATCATGCCATTTCTCTACAAGGGTAGCCAAAAATGATGGGCCACAACACAATTGTTCTTTAAAAAAAATGAAAAGTTTTGTGTGATACCACACAGAAGTTCTAGCTGCTCCCAACCGTCTGGAGCCAGTGAGACTAAGGCATCCCCAATCGAGGTATGTTGCGAGGCTGAAGGTATTGAGGAGGGGAAGGAGATGGGGAAGAGGAAGGTGGGGAAGTACCCGGCTATTCAGATCTTTTCGATTATGAATAGTGGTTTTTCATCGGGTTGATACTGACAGTATCTACCAATCTGAGACGTGCCGAAAATATACTACATATTATTTTAAACGAATAAATTGTGAAATAACACAATTTAATCAATTAAAATTTACTTGCGCACCCCGGGATTTGAACCCGCGACCTGGATTCGTAGCCTAAGTATTTACCGACTTTAACATGACCGGAAGTATTTGATTCACTTTATCGTTTCATAGGAAAATTATTTTCCCCAGGGCCTCTTGTGTGGAGTTACGATACGAATAAAATAAAAACCCTCACAGGTCCAGAGTCTCATTGCGTACGTCAGGATAAGGGTACCATAACTCAGCTGTGGACTTTTTATTGGCGACTGCAATAGCATATTGTAATTTTAATAATGTAATCATATTGTGTCTACCGTCTGACTCACAATAAAAAAACAATATTTGGTGTTTGTAAGCTATGCAAATAATGCGCGGTGCGAAAATATTAACAATATGGTCACGTATCGAACGCGAGCCTATTAAAAAATCCACCGTCACTGGAGCTTCGAAATGTTCGAAAGCTTTCAGTGCTGTAAACCGCAAAAACCCAAGCAATAAAGTTTGCCACCCTATAAAAAAGGAGCTTTTATTAATATTTATTATGTATTTTAGAAGAAGGTTAGGTTGTGTGTTTTTTAAAAAATGGGTTATCTTGTTTATGTATCTTGCGATATCGGCATGTTACAGTAGACTCTCGATTTACTTGGATAGGGTGTGAAAAATTTCCTGGTTAATCGAAATATTTATTTTTTAAAAGTCTCTTATAGAGACCGGTATATGGAGAACCCTTAACCTCTCAAGCCGGGTCGCCTTGCGCTGCAGTGGTAGGGATGGATTTATACGCCCACAACTCCTGGACATACTGACCCCCAGAGTCCCACCCCTCATATCGTTTTCCATCTCAGAACTTCATCTCCTTCAAAACCTTTTACACAGCATCCCCAAAGATGACATAAGCCCCGAAGAAAATTTGGCCTCCTGTATGCAGTTAATGTAAAAAAATCTGCTTTCATACTGCTGAAAGCTGACCTCCGATAAGAAAGGACACCAATAAATAAGAAGACTGTCATACTTTTGGACCTTTGAAACGTACAGTCAAGTCACTACCCGTCAGAGGCGTGCATTCCATATAGGCACTGCCTACCCTAGCTTATTTCACACTAAAATGTACATGTGTGAGCAATGCGCATTCAAGGGAAGACTCGTTTGTGTTAGTGTCGATAAAGGCCGCGCCTTTCGTTACAAATCACAAATGTAACAATCAGTGCCATCTAACGGTACCTCTATTAATTACTAACGAAATAATTATTATATTATGTTGGTTTTTCTTTCATGCAATGGTCGACGAAAATATGGAAATTTTATATATCCAGCATTGGCTTGTAATATTCATAAATGGAGCGGTTATTTGAATATTTGATGTGGCAGGTAATCCCAACAAAGATCGGCTAAAGCCAGCAGCTCAACCATTTTTGTTAATGTCATTTAATTCGTTGTTTTTCCTACTGCCTAGTGCCTACCCTGATTAACGACTCTCTGAACGCCACCCGTTTAATCCGCACCCCGCTTAATCCGAGCATACATAATCGAGAGTCTGCTTTATATCCATTCTCCGTTCAAAATATCCAGCTGGGGAGGAATCTATCACAATGGTTGATTTACATACAATGCAAAAGGGGTACAGAACAACAAAAAAACACGCCTATGACAATACCCGTCCTGAAAATGATCCCAGAGCTTTTTTTTTCTGACACGGGCCGAACCTTTTATCTGTTTCAGATTGTTCGATATTTCAACAGTCATCTGAAATGGTTTTCGATTATTATTACGAAAATGATTATGTATAAAGTGGTTGTGTTACGACCCATTGTGTCACGACTGTGCCCGTTCTGTGGCGCGTTTTGTACACAGAACAATTATTAGCAACACAGACGTGACAAAGATGTAATAGTTGCATGCAGTTTGTGTAATTTCTTCATTTCAACAGCTTTCTAATATAGCTTATTTGTTGTGTATACATTTTTAATGGCTTCGTTTCGTACATATTGTAAACAACACATTGCTGTGCGCGTGCAAAATGCTTTTACAATAAATTAATATAATCTTAATTAATAATAATAATAATAATAATATTTATTTGAAACGCACATTATTTTACAAAAATATTTAAGAAGGCTTTCATTGTCCAACTAGGAACAAATCCCTTTTTAGGACAGTAAAATGGATTATTTCAGTTCATATTAATATACGAGAGTAGACTCGTCGAATGCCACAGTCAACATTTTAAGTGCGTTGGAGCACTTTATTCCATTTTTAACGCAAAATTTAATACATATTCTTTGATCCATTTTTTTCAAAAGTAAAAAAATCCAAGAACACACAAAACGTGGCTAACCTTTCCAGTTGTCAAAAACAAACCACTAATTCAAAATGGCTGATAATGCTAACATATGATAAACATATGTGTACCAACATAACGAAAAAAAATCGATAATCGAATGTACACAGCCCGCGAAAATTCAAAATTCACCTTTGCTTTTGAACAGAAAAAATATAAAAGAATCCATAATGTAAATTTAAAAAAAAAGTTTGTTTTTTGTTTTCGTTTTTAAAGTATGATGCATTTTTTAAATTTATTGTAGAGTAATAATGAATTACATATGAGATGTAAAAGTTTAAAGTATGATATGCATTTTTTTAATTTAGTGTAGAGTATTAATGACATATGAGATGTAAAAGTTGAAAGTATAAAGTATTAAGATAAAGAAGAACTTTGTGTGCTGAGTAGATAGATATATGTGTATATCAATAAAGTGGTGAATACAAAGTATATTTTTAAATTAATTTTTTCTATATTATTGTCAATTACTTATGTTGGTATTGCATTCACCCAGCATGATATTGCACCACGTGACATCTAGCGGCCAGCGGTTGTAGCAACTGGCAATTTATTATTACCCAAGTCTCGCATTTCACGATGACCATAACGAATATGTCGGAAGAAAGAGCGGACCTTATACGGCTGTAGGTAGGTATGGGGCAAGTGATTGTTCAGGTAATGACTAATTTGACATGTCGTGTACCTGGGGATTGTTTCAACGCGACCATGTTTCAAATGGACCTCGTAGTATATTATTTCTAACAGCAATCGACAATGGGACTAGTTAATCTTAATTTATCGTCGTATGCACTGGACCCGAGATTCTAGGGTGACCAGATTTAACCAGAACTAACAAACCATCACGTCATTTCTTCGCATGGTATGTAGAGGCTCAAAGAGCAAATAATACATAGAGATGCCCTAACGCGTAAGAGGAAGAAACCGAAATAAGGGGGGCGAGCTAGGCGTGTGGGTAATTTAAATAATAAAAAAACATTCGGCTTGTTTACAAAATTACCCTTTTTATAAATGTTTTAAAATTTTGTTTACCGCTGTAAAAATCGCGCGAAACAAACTTGGACGGCTGTAAACTAGGCTGGTGCCAAACTGGGTGTCACTTGACCTTAACCTAACCTAAAATAATTGATTAATTAGCTTTAGATTCGGTTTTCGGGCTAGTTTTTTTTTCATATTTTAATGATCTTAAATCACTTTTAAAAAGCGTACCGATTCAGGCGTAAGTTTATTAGTGCTTACCTTATCTATGAACACATTCATGCACGGTGTAATGTAAATAGCCTCTTCTGTGTCGTCTGCTACTGTACGTGTCTGCACCGTACGGTGCCGGTAAATGTGAGTAAACCTTTATCCGGTGACCGATATGGACGTGTCGCTGATAGCATCGTTATCTCTCTCTTTCCTTTGAATGATGCACGTAACAGAAAGAGAGGTGTCGTTGATGTTTTTGTTTTATTTTGAAAGGACCACTTTTTTTTTCAAAAATCTAGGCATTCAAAATCAAGAGAAACTGTCAAATTCCGGAGACCGTATCATAGATACAAAATTGAAGCCCTTACGGTCATCCTACACGCAATAGATTAACGTAATTAAGAAAGTCCACTATATCCAGTACTGATGCGAGCGCAGTTCATTAGAATTCTGTCGGGGCACCTTATAAGTTGTGCGCAACAGATTGTCTCGGCGAATGACTATCAATCAACGTGGTCTCACAATGGAGAAGATGGAGGATTCGCTGGGTATTGTCTGGGCACGTGACAATAGAGTCGCCTTCATTAGATAGTTCGTCACCTGTAGATTCATTAATCTTTCTGGCGAGTATTAACTATATCCATATATAAACTCTGTCGTCTATGGACAACGCACTTCTTACAAAAAAAAACATCCTGTAGGTAAGTACATTAATAGGTAGTGCCTCGGTTTCTGTTACTCGTACAGTTTACTGTGAAGAAAGTAATGAAATTATTTAATCCACCCAAATTAGGTTTCAATCTAACTTAAACGCAATGTTATATTTAAAAATATGTATATTCACCGGCTTAAATGTCCTGAAAGAATGTAGTTTAAGTTTTGCTAGATGGTATTTAAGTCAATTAACGGAATGGCTCCGGCTTACTTATCGGTACTGTGCATTCCCGAAAATTCCAATTCACGACAGTCAACTCTTAGATCAGCGACGTCATCATCTATTGGAAGGTTAAAGGAACCAAAGCGCACAGCAGATACTAAGTTCGGTGAGTGTACTTTCGGTTTGTCAGCCCCTAAAGCCTGGTAAATGTAAATAATTATCGATGAATACATTTTTTTTAGCTTTCAAAGGCCAGCACTGAACAAATCTTCAACACACTTAAAATTATGTTAATATAAAACAATACTACTTTACATTCATAAATACAATAAACAAGAAATAACAACAAACACATATTATAAACACTAGCCTTAGAGTCAAAAACACATCCTACAAGCATCCACAAACACTAAATTTGAACAAAAAACATCTTATACCATGGTACTAAACTCTACAACAAAAATCCCCTCTCCTTCAAAAATCACATCAATAATAATAAATATCAAATAAAACGGTGATTACGTTTCATAGAGACATTTGAAATAGAAAATATATTAACACCAAATACAGACTAACACCGAAACCACTCAACTGCACTTAAAACATCTCACCTTACAATCTTATTTTTCAGCAATCACATCAATTTATTATAATTTTATTTGATTTTTTTTTTATATTACACCCTCCGCACGGGAAATCCCAGTGAGGATGTCTTTATAAAAAAAAATAATACAACATTCCACTCTCAAATTCAACCAAAAAACATTAATATTGAAAATAAATACCAACTCTTCTTTTGTCACTAACCTTCTAATTAATGTAATATCAACAATAAGTAATGATAAAATAGCAACTCCAATATCAGGCAATGCACAGGGTTTTCCTGGGCGAGCGAAAAATTTCTAATATAACGCGTTAATCTGGTAAGTATGTTTCTGTATCTGTTTGTACATAATAAGATAAAGCCCAGCAAGTAATATCTGTACTGTACAGTCTTTGACGAGATTTTTTACAAAAACGACGTTATGCAAATTATCCAATTATTATTATATAAGCAGGTACTATTTTCTGGTTTTCAGGTCTGTTTCAGAAACAAATAGAGGTCGTCTACTCGCTTATAGATATCATGATAGTACACATGTAACTAGGCATTAAATTAGGTCAATTAGGTGGTCGGTTTAGTAGAACAGTTCGTCAGTTGTCAGTGCAAACTTGTCTAAAATAATTTCACGGTTTCTGTAGGAAGCTCTGAGTTAGCGGAAGGCGCGCCCGTGGGCGGAGACTGAGAATTAAGCCAATGGACACATTTTCATCCATCGCGACTGTGAGGGCAAATTCATTACTCTATTCCCCTCCGCTTCACCAACACCGTCCGCTGTTCATTGTTGCAATGGGAAGACCATCTACTTATTTAAATATAATCATATCTACTGTTCAGAATTCCGACTGATTTTTGGATAATTTTTTTGTCTAGTGCGGGCTTTATAATTCAATTCGGAAGGCAACCAACCCTCAGGTTTTGTAGGGTATTTTATGTGTTACTAGAAGGAAGAGTCGTTCCGCATTTTAAACCAATAAAGAACTCCAGTCCATTTAAAAAAGATTAAATCGATACTGACGTTCTAACTTAAATACCCAGTATGAAATTGAAACTGGCATTGAACGCCGAAACAGCTCTCACAATCATAAAAACTAAACTACTTGCAGAACTTAATAAAAACATTAATAATTTTTATTTTTATTTTTTTAAATTTAATGTAAATCAAATTTAATAATGTTATTATTAAGTTCTGCAAGTATTTTTAGTTGTTATTATTGTGTATCATTAATTAATAAAGTAAGGAAAATTAAATACTCACCGCTTCTCAGTATGTTCACATTATCAAAACAATACAACACATTTAAATAAATCAATTAAGAAAAAATTGTCAGTTAAATACGAGTAAAAACACATTATAAATGTGAAAACCTCCCAGAATTCAGAATTTTAATTAAATGGAATTCTACGAATTAAACACAAAAACAATTATGGTAACAAATAATGATTGCTTATAATAATTTGTTACCATATTTGTGCTATGCATAAAAAATCTTGTCTTATAAACATTAGTTTATCATTTAAAAATAAAAACAATTAATTAATTACTAAATTTGTTTTATATTAAAATATTATTGAACAACAATTATCAAGGGGTAGTTTTAAATCTACATTCTCAAAAAAAACATCATCTCAATAGATTAAATTAGGCGCCATGTCATTAATATAATGACAATTAAATTGATGCTCAAGAGAGCGGACAACCGGGAATTCTAAGTACTAGTTTGCAAGGCACCTTTCTGAGTCCAATAAAAATCGCATGTTTCACCTTTCTCTGTCCATACATTACCGGTGTTGTTAAAAAATCACCAAGTATGGGCGTATAACTCGATAACGGGCACGACCCTTCAACACAAAAACTCTTTTCGGTACAATCCTCAAAGCGGTCAAGAAAAGTCCATTCGGCACAAAATTTTGAGCACTTCCAATCCGAAACATTTTATGTACACCGCGAATTATTAATGGCCGCTTGATGTAACTTTAATTACGTCGACGATTATTTTTGATTTCTTTAGCCTGAAGCTTTCGGGTGCAAAAACGCTTCATTTCTCATCTTCATATCCTCAATTTGAATGCAATAATGAAACTGGTGATGGTGTGCCATTTATTTTCTGGGAGGAAATTAAAATCACCATTTGCAAAGTGGCAATTCCGTCCCGTCAGCGAGTGTTAAATGTGAATGCGTCACTTAATCAAGGAGCCTTAATAGATTTTATTGGTGTTTTCGTCATGATTTGGAGCGGGTGGGCAGGGGGGCGAGATGGGAAGAGAAGCGGGAGGGTCTGGATGCTACGTGACGTCACGGAAGATGCGTGGGACGAGGATGAAAGATGGGATATGGGAGCACTTCCTGCTGGCCGGACGAGAAATGCTTCGCGTACATTCTGGCACAATTCTTCTCACACTTTCTAGTTGAGGCATCTGTTGTTGTCACAATTCTTTAAGCTTTTTTTCATTGCTAAGTGAATAATTCGTTACGCATTGTACTTGGTTAATGAACTGTTGGGTTATAGGTAGGTTAGTTATATTTATTTATTTAATTTAAAATAGAACACATTTAAATTGGTTACACCTGTTCCATTTTAATATATAAACATAATCTTACACTTTTTAAGGTTATTCTATAAATATTCTCCAGTCCTAAATATTATTAATATTTCAAATAAATATCAACTCTTCTTGTGCCACCAATCTTATAATAAATGTAACATAAATAGAAGAGGAGGATAAAATATCAACTGTAAAAATATCATTTCTCTGCTTAAATTTTCTATTAAAACTGTGTTCATGTGAAGCGACCTGCCAGGTAAGTATGTTTTTCTGCATCTGTTTGTGCATAATTAGATAAATAATAGGAAGTAATATTTGTACATCGCTCTTGGGGTGATTTTTCGCAAAAACGGCGTTATACAAATGATATAATTATTATTTATGAGATGATGTCAAATCATCCAATTATTGTTATTTTTATTATAATGAACATAATATTTACATACACTTAAGAATTACAAATAAAACTTTAAAAATTGGACTTTGCGTATTTCGTCACTTTCTTCCCATATTTCAAAACGTATCGAAAACCAAACGACCGTATGTTTTTTTTCTGTGTCTTCTCCCGTTTCATATTTTCATTGAGAGTTATTGATGTTATTTTCAATAATTAATATTGCAATAAAGTTTAAAGTGTAAAAATAAAAAAAAAATGAAGCAGCAGTGCGAAAAGAGCCGCAGGCGAAATTTTTCTTGGTTCGGATTCAAAAAAATATTTAAGTGAAAGTGGCATGTTTGCAAGAGGAAGCACATCGCGCATTTCATAAATTACGAATAAAATGATGGATTACAATAAAAGCCCACAAACACACGAATTAAGTATAACCTCAACAGTACTGCCATCTTTTTCCCCTGGGAAAGTCAGGATTGCAATATATAAAAAAAATATTATATCAACGTAAGTCCTATATTAGATATATTTCCCGTGAACTTTAAATTTCCATACTATTGTATGAAGCTATCACTTTGTGGTTATCCATTATAATCAAATGCAACACTCAAGCTTCGTGGTCAAAACAAAGTTTGAGTGTTTCATTTGATCCTTTTAATCGATCCCTCCTTTGACGTTCTGTCTCTTTCTTTTTTATATGTTTTCCCATTCTAATACTTGTAAGCACATATCTGTCTCACTCTTCCATTGTTTCGTTTTATATTTTGTTTTATTTTGTATTATATCTCTCGTACTTGTAATTATGCTCAATCCATTTTTGTTTAGTTTTTAATTTTTCTCTGACGAAGCTCGCGATAAGCGAAACCGGTTGGCGATGAATTAAAAAATAAATTAATGGTTTAAGACAAAGTGTTTTTTTTTTTAAATTTAATAAATGTTAATAGTTAATGATTTCCGCATTGCCCTCAACACATTTACATTGCTCCCTAAAAGGGCGTTTGCACAGCTTTGAGAAACAAGGTTGCTTTATTTTTTTATTTTTTTATTGTATTAATTTCTCCATTTATATTATATGTATTTCATGCGATATGGCAGACTGGGTTTGCACTACCCCACCCAGTCCTGCTGGTTTAAAAACTTAATTAAATTTAACGATTACCTACCTAACCCGAACAAAAGAAACAAAATTACATCTTTGCACCTTTTTCCGTTAATCTCTTAGATTAGAAGATGCCTTTTAGCATTCCTTTGTCACTGTTTAAAAGCTTCTAATGCGAAAGATAAATGCTTTTTTTTAAATTAGCAAGGACCAAGTTAACATTGTTATCTCAAAGCATTACCATTATGAAGCTTATTGTTCTTACCTACCGCATTGTTGGTTGCTTTATTGTTATAGTTAAAAGCTTTAGCAATCGTTTTGTAGCCAGTGTTTGTTTAAGAAGTTGTGCTATCTCTTTTATTTTTAGAATCTTTTCCACGAATTCAAAATATTCAGAAACGAAGATTTCATAGTGATATTGGTAATGGATGAACTACAAGCGTTTACAAAGACGAACTAAATCTAGACAATTGCTAAAAGAATGAAATATTGTTCATTATCTACCGGCAAGAAATATAAACAACTATTATTACCCGGATTCATACGAGTTTAAAACTAAAATAGCAAGTTGAGATTAAAAAATTGAGATGAATGATATATACATATTTATTTATTTAATATCAACGGTATAAATTATATCATTAGCAATAATTACATGTACAAATAATTAAAAAACGTACAATGACATTTGAGAGTATATAAAGAATAAAAGTTCATGAAGGATATAAAAGTAAAAGATATGCTTACATATAAAACATATAGTAAACTAAAGTTAAATTAATATTGAGTGAAAATATATGATAGTATAGCCTTCTTGTACTTACCTTGCGCGCAGTTAAATAGATCCGCCACATCTGCGTATCTATTACTAACTTCTTGTAATCTAGGTACAAGCGAGTGCTTGTAATGCTCAGTCCTGGTGTTGTTACATTTAAATATTATGTATATCTTAGTTTTTTCCATGTGAATACCGCACAAGAGTCTCACAACCGTTTGGAACCAGTGAGACTATGGCATGTTGTGAGGCTGAACGTACTGTGTCGATTTTTACAGCGCCCTTGAAGTGATTTTTCGCAAAAACGGCGCTATACAAATCATCCAATTATTATTATTATATTAAGGGATATGGGGTTGAGGAAGGTGGGGAAAGTACCTGGATATTCAGATCTGGTCACCAAAGTGTCTAAAGTCATTTCAAGCAACGTTTCAATTCTAAATAGTGGCCTTCCACCAGGGCGGTACGGAGAGTATCTTCCACTCCGGAACGTGCCGCAAATATACTACGTTATGTAATTTTTAATGAATTAATTGTGAAACAGTACAAATTAATTAAATACAATTTACTTGGGCTCGGCAGGATTTGAACCCGCTTCCTCCGGATCCGAGACCATTACCCCTCGACCACGGAGGCCATCTTATTTTTTTGAGAGTTAAATTGATATTTCAAAGCGCATAATATGTTTTAGCGATCTAAAAACAGATGCGTTGACCTCGAAATTTCTTAGCTGTCCAAATTTCACAACTCCTGAGCTCACCAGACGGACGTTTTCATTGGAAAGTTCGCAATCTAATATGATACGAAGCACAGATCAAATAATACATAGATATGCCCTAGCACGCAAAGGGGAGAAACCAAAATAAGAGGGGCGGGGGCGAGCTAGTCGGCCGACTTAATTAATTTTAATTAGACTTAGTTAGTTTACAAAAACCGAATATTTTAATCCGTTATATAAATGTTTTATAATCTGCTTACCGCGGTCAAAATTACGGGACACACACGTGGGCGGCAGTAAGTTAGTGCCAAATTTAATGTCACGTAGCCTTTGCCTTCAACCATCGAAATCTTACTTAGAGCAAGTCTATTAATTCTAACGTCAGTGATACGAAAGAAGAAGAATAAAAAATTGTGTTTATTTACCATGGAGATATGAGTTTTTTGTTTGTTTGATGCGAGCGTTTCGTTTGTACTAAATCAATGCTCACATGTGATCTCATTTCATGACATTTGCAGAATCAAAAATTCACACGTTCCGCGTTTCAATTCCGTGAATTATGACATTCGGCCCTTGTCATAATTCAGGATTCATTCGGTACCTACCAAAAAAACAGTATTTTTATCCAGCGGCAACACATGCTGCGACTGCCGTAGTTACGCATCGTCCCAGCGCATCCCGAGTGTAAAAAAATTCGCCCGCAAATGTCTCAAGTGTAAAAAATAACGTTGTTTGGCATATTTAACGTCTGAGCGGAGTTTCCCATGATGGGAAGATATTCGCGTGACGATCGCGCCTGCGCCGCGCCCAATAGATATAAAAACTGCGACTGTGTTTCGACACAAAAAAATCACACTGAGACAACTTAATTTATATTGTTGGTACCTACTCAATGAGGGTAAAAAACTGCGCTTATAATTTGATCTTGCATCTAATTTTGTTGGTTTGAGATGGATTATGTAGGTAGAGAGGATTGAGTGTCAAAGATATTAATTTTAGTCCCATTTTCCTAGCTTTCAAAATTAGGTTTTTCTATTATATAAATCATAAATAGAATATATGAATTATCAAATTATTTTGTTATTTACATAAATAGAATATATGAATTATCAAATTATTTTGTATTTACCGTTTTATTAATATACGAGTACACATATCTACGGAAATGATGCTTTCTTCATCAGGAATGTATAGAATATTAAAAAAATAATAATGTCATGTATAGCCGAATTATAAACATAGAAATATACTTGATATTATTATTTTTTGTATTCTATATATTTCTGATGAAGAAAGCATCGCTTTCGAAACATGTAGACATGTGTATATGAATAAAACGGTAAATACATGTCTGTAAAATGCCTTAAACGCCGTCACAATAATGAAAACTAAAAATAAAAAACAGAAATTAATAATAACATTATTAAATTTGATTTACATTAAATTAAAAAAAAATAATTAAATGGAGTTCTACGAATTAAACACAAAAACAATTAATAACTTTCAGAATGCGTCATTCTTATTTTACAGGTTTGTTTTGACGTTTTTTTTAATAATTAACTGTTTCTACCGCCTTCCAATTAATTTATGACAACACCGAATGCTTTCGTACACGACGAACGCGCATAAGTTTCACAATAAAAGCACCGAAAAAAAATGCCTTCGGCGTGAGCGGAGGTAAAAAGCTCCCATTTTTTATCCAACACTTCGCTCATTAGGCGCCCTGAACAAATTTTAATGCAACCGGATGAATATGTAATTGAAATCAAAGTGAAATTTACAACGAACTTTTATAATAATATTTCCGTACAATCACTTTTTGGGGGAGTGCCTAAATCAGCTTTTCCGATAAATTTAAATTGGACTTCCAATTATATCCATTTAGACACTTCTTCTTCTGACACCCTCTCCTATCGAAGGTAGGTTATCATCGAGGTAATCTTCACCCTTCTGGCTGCAGCCCGGAACTGTACTTGTACCAGTCACGTAGCTTTCAAAGCCGTGATGTGTGAAATAACAAAATTAATTAAAAGGTTTAGAACAGTGGTTCCTAACCTTATTTATCTGACTGCTCAGTTCTGGCGTATATTTTTTATTAGCGCCCCCCCCCCTCGTTTCTCACGTGACAATGCGATGAAATGAAACATTTCCCGCCCACTTTATAGACGAACATTTGACGTTTCTCTTTCGTGAAAACAAGACAAAACGTAGCTTATAATAAGTAAAATAAGTTAGGTTCAAAAATTTTTTTTTCAATGTTCTATCTTGTCACTAACTATAGACAATCTATTATCACTACTTATAGCTAACAAATTGCATTAAGCGGTTCATCGATATGTAATTCCAAACTATACGTATGTACAATAGTGGTGGGCGAAGCGGCTCGGTTTAGTGAGCCGGATCACTAAATCAGCTCTCTGTAAAGACAATCCACATGAAAACTGGACGAAAAAAGTATCGTGTAAGAGCGTCTTAAGGGCGTCTTTTGGATGGCCAAGAGAGCGAGGGTGAGGGCATGGTGCGGGGGGACGCGAACCGTCGTTCAAACGAGCCGGATCACCGAACCGTTACACTACAATGAGCTGATTTAGTGATCCGGCTCACTAAACCGAGCCGATTCAACCACCACTAATGTACAATGCATTTGAAGCATCCACGTGATGCCGCGTTAAAATATACATGTTAATAGGCTTCCTCAACCACCTCGGAAGTTTCGTTTTTCACCAGCTTTACTAAAAACGCAAAGCTCGTTATTCCAAAGTGCTTCGTTTCATTATATTATTCCAGCTCACTATGCGTAAATCACATCACTAATAAATTATTAAACTACGCATTCATCAAGTCCATGCCGCGAGCAGTTGGAACGGACATTCCTCGGAACTGGGAATTACCATCTCCAAGGAGATATCTGACTTATGTTATGGCCAGCCACATCAGAGATCACAGCATCTCTTTCCTTGGGAACTGATTTGCAGATCAACAAGAGCATCTGGTTCGAATCACCCAATTTACTCAAGTAATCAAGTGGTAAGTTCTGTAAGCACCTCTACTCCAGTTCTGAGTATTTCAATGTATACAAACAAATTGTTCTTTGATGTGTACGTGACAACATGTTGATTTGTTTACTCGGAATCAGAATATTTATAATCAAACTAACGCAGTTTAAATATCGATCGTAAACGTTCCCACGTTAAATCTCTATATATAAAAATGAATGTTTGTCTGTGTGCCCTCGATTTTCTCGAAAATTATTCCACCAGTTTCTCTGAAAATAGCACAGTTTGTTTTATTAGTGCCGGGAAGGTTTAGAGGGTAGTTTGAATGAAATCCAATATGTAAAACTGTTGCTATAACGTTTTAAAATTAGTTTGAAAAACATTAAACCCGCCATGTTTTATTTAGGTTAGTCCATAGATATACATACCACTTTGGTTAGCCACAGATTACATATTCAAAAGAACAAGGTTTGTTTGGGTAGAATGTTTTCAAAATTGAAAACACTAGTTGGTACCTACTTAAGAACTTAATTATTACGATATATTATGAAAAAATAAATGTTTGGAATGAAATAAAAATTTCAAATTAATGTTTCTTTATTAATTGATAAACTAAAGTTTTTAAGACAAGATTTTTGTGCATAGCGCAAAGGGTAACAATTATTTTTATAAACAATAATTATTAGCCTGAAACACTCATCCAAAACATTATCTCATAATGGAAATGATGTTTCGAGCTAGCTTTGGCATGGAAACTCTACAGAAAAACTGTCCAGATTTCATATCGTCAGAGCTCACCGTTTGAGGGCTTTTGTTTCTTAGCACACATGACACTTTTTAGCACAAATCATTATTATGGATAATTTAAGTTTAAAGGCTTAACTTTTTTTTAATCTGCTCTCCGGTCCTAAATTTAATCAAAAAATAAAATATTTATAACAAATATCAATTTCTATTTGGCTCCAACCTTCTAATGAATGTAATATCAATAAAAAATAAGAATAAAATAGTAACTGCAATATCATGCGAAGTGTAGTGTTTTCTAATATAGTGTCCTGTGCGTGCAAAATCATATGTTCCCAAACCAAAACTTTATAATAAAACCTGTTAATCTGGAGTGACCTGCCAGGTAAGTATGTTTCAGTATCTGTTTATACATAATAAGATGAACCCTAGCGAGTAATGTTTGTACAGCGCCCCCGAGGCTCTCGCAAAAGCGGCGCTATAAAAATTATCAATTTAATAATAATTTATGGATAAATTTCACGAACGTAAACTTGTTTTTTTTTTTGGTATTGTGTGTATTACCATCATCGTCAGGTTTACATGTTCAAGTTGATGACCAACAATCGAAATTTCTTCCTGTCATTGTGCTTTACATCAGCGCTGTTGTGTACTCTTTGATTCTGTTCATCGGATATTCGAAATAAATAAACCAATTTATAAAATACCAGCAATATTATTTTTCTGTTTAACTTGAACATATGGCCTTGAATTTTCTACAAAACAGGCTAAACGGTTTAACAATAACAAAAAGTATAATAACTAATAACTAACAAAACCATTTTATCGCTATCCATCAAATCGTTTTTAAAATAAACATCTTCTCTTCGCTCCTACCACAATCTTCCTCGTATTACCACACGATCTGGTGTGAACATTTCCCATCCATAAACAAATATTCCGGAATATTTATTTACAGTAATTAGCTGTCAATACGCATTACTCTCGGGGACCAGATAATACTTCGGAGGATGCTGTTTATATTCCTAAGCCTGTAAGCGAGAGTGGTTCAAAGTTCCCACACTACAGAAGATAAACTGATGTGAAATAACCCATGGCAATGTGTACTGTAAGCGTACTGCTGATAGTTCCGTTGTAACGTCTCCCTCTTTCTCGTAAAATAAGCACGCGATTGAAAGAGAGGTTGTAATGGAACTCTAAGCGGCAGGACCATGTGTGTAATACAGACTGCGATGAAACGAACTTCATGGTCTTGCTTTTGGGGTTAAGTTCTCATCCCAGTGAGATAAGTCTTTGAAGCAGTAATGCACAACCTTTTTAGTTGGAGGTCTAATTTATACATCAATTTGTTCGCGGGACGCAGGGTTTAGGGTACATACAGCTTGACTTGGGTAACTTTGCAGTAGGTCATGTCGCTAACCTAAACGTATTTTTTAAATTAATAATAGAACGTATAAACAAAGCGTCGCAGGCGAATATTTTCTGTCTCAGAAGCCAAATCAATATTGTGCGTTTATATTAATCCGTGTATAGCATTTATAGTTTGATAATATATCTATACGTCAATAATAATAATATGTATATTTTTAATTAATGTAATTATGTGTCAACATTCAATTCTTTTGAAAATCCTGTTGATAAGCTACATAATTGTGGTTTAACAAGATTATGTCTTTGAAGAATAATTAAAAAAATAAATGCGGTCGATTATTGTCATTCTGAAATATGAAATAGCAAATGCTTGTCACTTTGGGGGGCTGATTAAAAATAGACTGATAAAAGTTAGTCGCGATGATACCCTTTCGTGTTTTGTAAAACAGAACCGAAAACGTTTAGTATATGATATTTGAAACCCGGAAATCCGAACAATTGCTATCAAGTTTGATTTATCAAAACTCTCTTCTGTTACTTATATGTTAACAAAATATCGATCATAGTGCATGCAAAGAAAGCGCCATAAGATTTAAGGTTAAAAAAAAAAAAACAAAAAAATGCTGTTGATTTTTATTAAATGGAAACCTTTAACATTCCGACAAAAAAACTGCAATTTAGGTCAAACCACAAAATGCTGTCGCTTAAATTGAAAACTTTGGAGACTGATTTGTACCGTTGAACATTTTTTACCGCAAACTGTTTGATGTTTTGTTTAGCTAAATGGGCCGTACGAAATCTCGCGGGCCGTGGGTTGTGGATCACTGCTTTACATTGATAATAACTGTTTTATCATATCTAAAGCAGACAATAATTTGATAAGTTTGAAAAGGGTTAAGTTTTCAAGATTTATGATGCCAATTTTTAATTTCTTAATAAATTTTGGGTTTGGGTTCCACTCTTCAGAACCTTAATATACTTTCATCGGTTAATATTTTTTTTAACTCATAACTATTGCTTATTTTGTACTGAAGCAACACCAAACGTCGAGCTCATGCGTAATTATATTTTGCACAGCTTTATTTGCTTGGAATTTCCATCTCAATGCAATTATTTTTAATTCGCTACATCATTTCCACCGTAAGTTATGACTCTTAGAAACATTTTTTTTTCCAAATCTCGCCCGAAGCCGCGTACAAAGTTGGTTATAGATTATTGTTAAAATAATCCACCCCAGCAATAATAAAGCCCCCAAAGGGGAAACAATCAATGAAGGGGAAAAATAAATCGACTTCCGGAATCAATCAAAGGTCAATATAATAATAGGGGTCACAAGTTCCACAGGGGCACAATGTTTCCAATGGGGTACAATTGTACGGGGGAAAGGTGAACCCCTTGATTCAAATAATGGCAAATCGCAATGGCGATGTTTGTGCCACGGCGCCACGTGTTGTGCCACGCGTCCGCCGCGTGAACCCCCGCATCACGCCGTTCCCACGGGTGTGCTTGTTTGTTACAATCGTGGGTAGGCATTGGTAGCTGTCATTTGTAATTACTTTCGCACGGAATATGTCGATTTCTGTTATAATTGCAGTAATGTGTTTTGTTGATTGGACAGTTTTCAATTTTGCGTGTCTTACGTTAGGTTGTTACATCAGTGGTACCACGTTGTTTAAACAGATGAATGTTTAATAAAGTGAATAATATTTTTTTTATAAACCTCCATTTAATATAAATAAATATCAACATGTTTCGGGAACAAAGCTTCTCCCAGAAATACTGATTTATACAAAACATTTCTTATTCAACATGCTGTTATTATGAGACCACAAAGTTATTTTACATTTATTGAAGAGACTGAATATTTTGCCAAATTGTCATATTTTCAGTCAATTCTCTTTAAACATCAATATTTTCGGCTTGGGGAGATGATATTGTGTTCGAAATTCTATATTCAAAATCAGGAGTTTTGTTTAAATACTTTTAATTTGTCTAAAATTATATATATATATATTTACATTTTTTGCTTTATCTAATCTACTGGCCATAATGGTGGGTTGGTAATATATAATTCGGTGGCGTCTGGATATAACCCGATATCTTGCATTTTTGGTGGTTTTCTTGCATGTGTAAATAACGATTACTGATGCATTTATTTTAGATTTTTTTTTTTTTACATTATACCGCACAAGAGTCTCAACTGCTCCCAACCGTCTGGAGCCAGTGAGACTATGACATTCCCAATTGGGGAATGTTGTGAGGGTGGAGGTATTGTTGAGGGGAAGGAGAAGGAGAAGAGGAAGAGGGAGGTGGGGAAATACCTGGCTATTCAGATCTGGTCACCAAACACGGCTAAAAGCCATTTCAAGCAACGTTTCAATTCTGAATGGTGGTCTTTCACCAGGGCGATACTGAGAGTATCTTCCACTCTGGAACGTGCGCAAATATACAAATATCATTTTTTTTTTTTTAATTAATTAATTGTGAAACAACACAAATTAATTAAATAAAAATTACTTGCGCACGCCGGGATTTGAACCCGCGACCTTCGGATTCGTAGTCGAGAGCCTTACCCCTCGACCATGGAGGCCGTCAGGGAAAAAATTCGATTGGGAAAATCCTGACATATGTTCTTAATTTGAAAACATCCTTAGCACCATGATCATGTGATAATATGTGAACATTTATGACGGTTAGTTGGATCAAAACATGTCAGAAGATCTTAACATATGAAGATACCGTTTTGCACTTATCAGATTATGTCCAAAGACCACCGAATATTTATATGGTATTTATTTATTTCGCGATTACCTGTAATTTATCATTATTTATAAAATTATTTAAAAAAATATATATCCTAAATTGTTACGATTCGATGAGACTATCGTTAAAAAAAACAAACAGGCGACAGTGACATGTCTGTTTTCTTAGCCCACGTATGCTTCAGATGAGTCTCGCACGAAAGAAATTACGTAACTGAGAGTTCTTGAAAAATTATTGTCTCGATTCCCTAAGAACTGTCAGTTACCTTTCACACGAGCTTCGTACGAAATGTTCCTACGTTAACATCAAACATTCATTGTTATGTACTGTTAATAATAATAATAATATTCGGATGATTTTTATAGCGCCGTTTTTGTGAAAAATCACCTCAAGGGCGCTTTACAAATCTTACTTCCTATTCTTACATTATTCCTATATTAAATCTATGACATTTTTTTTTTTGGACACTATCATTACACATTATTTATATAAAGGATGCAGTTAAATTATCAAAACTAAATACGGCTTGGTCTAAGTTTTCATACATGTTAAATTGAAAAAAAAAATAATAGAAGCTATCTGTATTTATTCCTTACGATATATTGCAAGACGCTAATACGAATGATAGGATTTATGTGAAGTTGGGCGGCGGGTGAGGACGGGGGCCGGGGGTACTGATCCTATCTTCCAATCTTCTTTGTCTTTGTTGGTGACTCCCTTGGGCTGCGTGACGGGACGCTCGGTGTTGGTTTGCCCATACGCCAGGTGGCGCTCGTCGGCCGGCTTCAGGATCTGGAAAGACCACATCAGCGTGTCGTCTATTTCTCGCCCCAGCCGGTGGTATCCTTGTGGGGGGTGGACCACAGCAGGCCGCGGAGCAGCCTTCTCGGGCACGTCCGTGGGCCGCATGATGCACCGGATCTGCTCCGTGAACTGCATTTGATAAGTTCCGCAAATAAATATGTCAACTGCAATAAGTTCTTGCATGCGGTAACCGTGTTGTGAATTTCTATTGAGGTACTTTGACTTCGAAAAAGTTAATCATACAGTAAACGAAGATTATTATTACTCGAGTCTACGATTATTCGTAATCGTAATCGGGCATCACTAGTTTCTTTAAAAAAAATGGTTCCGTTATTATAATCATTAATTTGTATGGTAATTAGTGTACAAACTTAGATTGATTATTCAAAATCATTGAATACACATTGCTACGTTTTGTATTGGTGTAAATCTATTATCGATTTGAGTTAATTGTTTTTCATTGTGCTAATGACAAAGTAACCTTTCTCTACGCGTTGATTGATAGACGAACAAATTAAAGCATTGAAAAACTGACGTTTCGCAAATTGTTAATGGAGGTAATTATCTATATACATTTACACGGGATCCCTCGAATCACGCGATTAATTGGATACTATTAATAATCGCGTAGCAAGAAAACGCGTAAAGCGAAATGATTTAAAAATATATCGAAGGAAGCAATCCATTTGTGGCTTGACATTATAATTTAAATGAAAAATGTTTTTGTTTTAAGCCACTTTATTTTATTTATATATATTTCTGCATTCGACCGGTTTCGGTTGGACTCAACCTTCTTCAGGAATGTACACATTATGTTAAGGTTGAGTCCAACCGAAACCGGTCGAATGAAGAAATATATATAAATCAAATAAAGTGGCTTAAAACAAAAACATTTTTCATTTTGATTTAAAAATAGTTTAGTAGAAAAATCATATTTCAGTAAAATAGAATTAATTTTTTTTTTCCTTATTTATGTGAATACCGCACAAGAGTCCCAACTGTTTGGGGAGCCAGTGGGACAATTGCATCCCCAATTGGGTCACGGGAAATTATTGGGAAATGAATGGGAAAGAGAAGGAGATGGGGAAGACAAAGGACGAAGGTTATTTAAAGATAAATGAAATATACTACTGTTTTAGAAATTTCATTCAATAGCAGTATTCCTCTTGTCATGCTATGCTGTGCTAGAACATCTGTTCTGCCTTGTGGAATCTTGAACAAGTCGTGGCGACGACTACGGCTGAAGTCTTCTGGCACGTACAAGCCATAGCATTCAAAGAGGAATGGGCTATCAAATTTCTATGGAGAAATCGCGTAATGTGATGTCGCGTGTACCGGGGGATACATGTATGTCGTACATGTATGATTTCGTTGCCCCACGGCGTTTATGAATTACATGTTTGTATAATAGTTAAGTTTGCAATATGTGCAACTAATAGCGAATTATAAATGATGGTAATTTCGCTTATGGATCTCGGGAGAACCTTCTTCTATGGCTAATTTTACATGAATAGAACATCGCTTAAAAGAGAAAAATACTTATCGTATTGGTATTTTTATTTGATACCGAGCTTCCACGATCTAATACTTCGGTAGTGTGCCGAGAGCAAATTCTTTGAGTCTGTTTTCTTAAAAACTTTTTTTTTTTAATAAATATTTGTAAAAATTGTGGTTTCCTCAGAATAGCTACTTATATTCGGAGAAACGATTTTTTGATATTGCCGATCGGATACGCCGGCGTTCAACGGATACAAATTATGATTATCCGATGGGCAATTCCAGCGCACTAAAAAATAATTGCCTGAAGACAGTAGGACTATAACAACCCAAAAACCGTTCCAGTTGCGTGACAACATCCCTGCTCCCCGGGCGAGCATGTATCTGTACAAAGAAAGTGTTGCGTTGTAATAAGTAGCAGCCATATTAAAAGTCATTCGATATTTACGTAACGTGTTTAAATATACCTCACTCCATATTTATGCAACGACATATATCAACTTTTTATTAATAAAACTTTCAGTTACCTACTTTTATTTCCGGTAGCAAGTATGTACAAAACGGACACTGACATGTCGAAATGCAATTTTAATGCAAGTCTCGCATTTAATCTCGCAATAACAATCGATATCATGACCCCATTGCCCATTAATATCTGAAAGTCGCGAAATTATATCACTGTTGAACTTTCATTCGTATTTGCAGTAGGTAACTACTTCAGTAGTCGAACCGATGCTTTAACTCTTGTGATTAATAGGAATGGCCACTGCAACTGGACTGGGTAAAACACGACGCAATTAAGGCTGTTGAACTGGGAGAGATCGAGCCTTATAGAGCTTAGTACTCCAGTCCTATCCCCCTCATACAAGCTGCAACTAAAGCTTTAAAAAAAACTTCAAAAAGGGAAGTTTCCTTATCTCCGTGTTTTGAGATGGTGGCTTTATTTGTGCGTTTCTTTTGACAATGTGGTGCGTTGCTTCACTCGTTTCTTTGTGGCGTTGGGTCTATATATTATAGAACCGTCACGTGATCGAAAGCTGTGCTTATATGGTAATACTGGCGGTAACAATGTTGTCGCCTTTCGACAAATACTCGGGTTTACCATTTCCGTCCTCAGTGCATTCGTAGTGAAGTATCTCGGCCGATCGGGTCCCCGGGGCCGCGGTCGTGTAACGAAATAATTCCTTACTTTAATATGGATCTGACGGAGAAAAAATGGCTATTTGCCAACCAATCTGCACATATTACCAATGTCCAACTATAGGCCTGACATGTCCCGGCGGGCCTAAGCATTCGGAACATTCCGCGCATTACTGCATACACACTGAGCAATACTTACTTACAGATCTTGCAAGCATTTTTGCAGTATGAGGGAATCTTGCCTAATCTTCACTTTTTAGTTTAACGCGGTTGGCGCAAACAAAAAGTTGTCCAAAGAAGCGAAGCTAGCAGTCCACAATGGAGTGCTGATACCAACCCTGATGTATGGCAGTGAGGCATGGAACTGGCAGAGGAAGGATAAAAGTAGACTGAATGCTACAGAAATGAGATCTCTGAGACGAATGTGTGGTTAAACCATGTATGATTGTATGAAAAATGTTGAGATTCGTAAAGAATGCAAAGCTGATGTAAGCGTAGTGAGCAAGATCAAGAAAGGGACGCTTAGATGGTTTGGGTATGTAGAGTGAATGAACGATTAGAGGAGTGTAAGGAGAATATATGACACGAATGTGAAAGGAAGAAGAAGCCGGGGACGTCCGAGGAAGACATGGCACGATCAAATGAATCAAATACTTGAGTCGGGCCATGTCAGAAGTCGGAATAACAGAAGAGAATGTATGAGACGTTGAAAGTGAATGAAGCAAGAAGTGTATGCCAAGATCGAGTTGTTTGGCGGACCGTCTTCTCTGCCTATCCCTGCGGGGAAACGGCGTGATGGTTAGTTAGTTAGTTAGTTTGTTTGTTTTAAACCGTTTTCTAGCTTTGAACGGTGTCGATATTTATAATCAATGGATCTGTACAAAATATTTACGAATTATGATGATTCGTACTGTCTGCACATAAAATTAATAATAGTATGTTTTAACGCAGCATCACGTTCATTGGTTAAATTCATTGTACATAATATAGTTTGGTATTGCAGATCGATAAACTGGTGGATGCAATCTCTGTTTACGTAACTCATTTTACTAAAGGATCTACCCCAGTAATGCTTTATTTTAAACATTTTTAAAACGACAAATTAATATCTAGACAGCAAAAAACTGCGTAAACTTCGTAATGCAAAAGCTCGTGGTTTGAATGTATTTCTGGACACATAAACAAGCATTCTTGTCTAATTCCATGTAACAATGAAAGTTTATGTGAAAGTGCCCAAAAACAAAACAATGAACATCGAATACAACTTTACTGTTAAAATAATCACGTTTACAAGTAGCTTTGAAACAATCCCATTTGGCAACTATTATTCGGCCAGCTCTGCCTCCTGAGTACATACCAGAGCAACTCTGGAACAACAAAATGCCTTGTGTATTGTTCGCTCGACCACAGTTATGTTAATAATACGAGTGTCCAAGCCCAAGGCAATTTCTTCCTCTTCTCGCTCCATCGATTTCTTATAAAAGCTCTTAATCAAAAGTGTTTTTGCCATGTCTATTAATTCCCTATCCACTCGGTCTTGTTGGGTTTTTTGCTCCGCTAATGTTGCACGGCTCGCTTTGAGAAATAATCGTAAATCGTAGTAAACTAAAAGTAGCAAAGTGCGCTGGAGCGATTTGTACGATAAAAAACATTACTTTATCGTTATTTGATCGCAATTCGTTGTTTTCTTGTGGACGGGTCGTTCAATTTTGCCGGTTCGACAAAATTTAAATAATTTTGATAAAGACTTTTTACTTAGAACAGATACTTGGCTTAGAATTTTTTACGTCATTAAAATACATTTTGATATAAAGATCTGAACAGAAGGTCTTGGGAATGTGTTAAATTAGTGTTATATTCTATGAACTCTTGCCCTACTAATAACATGATGGTGTTAAATTTTCGATTCGTTTCCAGGAGCTCATAGTAATGGTCTGTTTTTGGAGTGTATCCGTAACACTTTTGATGCAGTTAATGTAGGGAGTCTAAAAAATATACTAGTACTATTTAAATTCAATTAAACCAAATAGCTTCGGGAGATTCGATTCGTAAATTGTTATGAAATTTTTATTTTACGACAATTTTGTCTGTGAAATTATAATGAGTATTGATTACATTTTCAATCCAATGATTGGCTTTGGCATATTAGTATCTCCACTGTGCCAAATTTGAGCTCCGCCGAACACTTGGCTGACTGGTAACATAAATATATTTTTAAAATTTAAATACTTACAGATCGTGATTTTTTTTTGTAAATTTTTTTAAATAAATTAAATGTAATGAAATAAAACAATAACTTTATTTAAAACCGAGGAATTTATTATAATTTTTACTACCAACCGTTTTGCTGAGCCTAAGCTTCATCAGGGTATAAAATTAAACCAAATTAAAAATACGAAGTGTGTGTTTATCATATATAGATGCAGAGGGAGACAACGTATAAACATATAATAAAATAACAGTGAGATAGCAATAGATTACATTTAAATTATAACAAATGAACAGAGAGAAAGAGACAGATTATATATGTATTGGAATACACGTGTATTTTTTTTGTTTAGTTTAATATTTTACCCTGATGAATCTAAGGCTAAGTGAAACCGGTTGGCCGTAAAATTTGTAATAAATTCCGTCGTTTTAAACAAAATTATTGTTTTGTTTCATTTATATGTGAAACCACAAATAGGTGACTGCTTTCCACCAAAACAACAACACTTAATAAAATGGTAACATACAGAGGTTATTTCGGAGCAATTGACTTCATTCTTCGTCAAATGTTTCAAATATCAGTAAAATGCGATGATTTATACATTGATAATGTGACCACTACAATTATAACTCTCTAAATATATTTTTATTATTATATCACTAAAATAACGACGAGATACTGCCACAAACTGGCCTATCTATACCTTACTAAATTTCGATGTTTTCATTGCAGCAGTATTTCCTCCCTGTCCTGCACTGGATTTTTCATAATCGTCTATTCCTCCCACTCGAAAAGGCTACCATATGGTGGGTGGTTTGACGGGCCCAGAATTCCCTCACACGCCCGCCTCCTTTTTCTCCACCGAGATGGGAAGCGGCGGCGAACCCCTTTACGCAACTAAACAGCCTCCACTTTTTTCCTCTAGTCCGCTTTTGGTCTCTGGGTGCCCCGACTGCCCCGTCTCCCGCGTGCCCTGGCCATCTCACCATTGTATTGTGTACCCTGTTTGAATTTAAATTTACTTCTAGCCCGAGTCTCTTTTTGCTGGAGTTTTTTCCCCGCTCGGAGGAAGAATGTATTTAAAAGAACCGAATTAAAATCGATTCGATATAGGTGACGTCACGTTTTCGATGAATATATACACAAATATAATATACGATTTTATGGTTTGTTCTTATACGAATAAGTAGAATAATAAGAATAAGCGAGTAGTTTTTATAACGCAATTATTGTGAAATACACACCTCAAGTGCACCACCAATGGAAAATAACTCTATACTTGTGAAAAAGCCTTAAAATTCTTATCTATCTAATTATCAATTTTTGCACAATAGTTTCAATAGAAAAGAATTAGGGTGTTTTTTTATTTTTTATTATTGTGACAGCTGTTTAGGCGTTTAAGGCCATTTTTAAACTGTAGACATTTTAAAATATTCGTAGAACTTAATAATAACATTATTAAATTTGATTTACATTAATTTTTTAAAAAATTAAAGGGACTTCTTAAAAATAATCACAAAAATAATTAATAAGAATTAGGGCGGCTTCCATAAATGATGTCACAGGGTTTTCGTGAAATTTTACCCCCCCCCCCCCCCAAGTCACAAGGTTCTGTATAATATGGTCACCCACACACAGACACTGTCACAATTCCGCTGCCCCTGAGCCTGAGGAAAAGGTTTTGGTAGAGTCCATGATTTTAGACATACTAAATTATAATATTCGTAGTTTATTTTCGTACAGCCTGACAAAAATCATTTAGGCTGGTACCAAAAATTTCAAGGCTCTGGCTTGAGTTAACGAGTCTCTATAGTGCAGAATGGTACCCATTGTAATTAGTGGAGTGTTGATTCATGGAAAAAATATATTTAAATGATTTTGATATAAGGTTAAATATTAAAATAATGATCTATGCGCATGATTATTTATTCAAGGAAATAAGCTATCAAACACCATTAATAAGCGTATGTAAAATTTACTTAAATTTAGACCTTGCTTTGTAAATTTGCTACATCTTTCTCTTATTTTTTTCATATCTAACCTTCTATTTCTTATCCTCTGGCCAAGAAACCAATATAATTTCTTCAACCAGATTTCTTCAAATATTTATGACCGGATGGTGTAGGCTATGTAGCCATATCTATCTTATCCACTATACATTTATGTATACAACTTTGTATTCACGTTTCAGATTAACTTTATTTGAACGCACAAAGTACACAAATTGTGTCTGGTATCCAGTCCGATAAAAAAAAACACCTTTGAAAAAGCCCATCTCTGATCAAATGAAAAGAATTGGGCAAAATTGTCGAGTCACTTCTTGGGCCTAAGGGTCTTGCTTGTACCTCCATCTCGGGATTTTATATCATCATACCCGTACATTATATCAACGAATTCGGCCACAGGTAACGTAATACAAGTTTGAACAAGCACGTATTTTGAAGCGGTAAGGTAAACGAATACATTTCACTTAAGTAGTATCTAATAATGATTGCTTTTTGATTTGCAGACCTGTTCTGTTTAGTTGGCAATTCAACGCTATTATTACCTAGTGAACGATTTGATTATAAACAGAAAAACGTATGCTACATATAATAAGTTGTAGGTTTCTGGTTTTAAGCGATAGTTGTAAGGAATATGGCAGTATTATGAATTGACCAACTTGTTCATAAATGTGTATTAATTTTAATTTACTAGTTATAAGTCTTAATTGTATGTCTATTGTGTATTTATCTTTAAAATTACTTAATTATTATATTATACTTAAATTATCTGGTATACGTAAATGATTACTCTACACTATTTTTCTCATCTCTTTATGCTCAGTTATTATTCTATATTAATTACTATACTATACTCAAATTATCTGGTATACATAATTGATTTATCTGTACTATTTTTAATATCTGTTTATACTTAATTATTATACTATGCTTCTTTTTTCTCTATATCTATTTTATCATGCTATGTCAATACTATCTTTTTTCCTTCTGTATTTATATAATGCAGTTAATTATAATATATAATATAAATATAAACTTATAGTAATACTCTAAGGGTCAGATTTTTCAGACTTCGCCGGCCAGGCGGAAAACGACCCAAGCTCCCCTTCCACTCGAAACACCCGAAGGTCTACGTTTGCTCAAAAATGAATGTCACTACGATTCCGCCGGTCGTGTCTCGCGTTTTCGCAAACTTTTCGTTTGTGGTAGGAAGATTTAAAAAAATCTGACACATTATATAGATATATAAATAACTATGTACACATTTATTCCTTGCAAGGTTTTGGGGCGAGCCAACTCTATATTATGAAGTTCTTAAATTATGTTTAAGTACTTCTAATCACAGTAATACGCTCACCGACTGAAAATAGAATTAAGTACGTAACAAACAACTGGCAAATATGCAAAATAGTCCACCAGTCCCCCGCTACAGGCTGATTATCGCCATTAGCCCATTAGCATACGGACAACAGTTCCTATGGGCGAATTGAAATGATGAATGACCTTTCCGAGGTAGGAGGACCATACTTCGTCATCGCTGACTACAGATTACCCCTGCAGGCGAAACCGGTCGCTGTTTTTGTAGTGTAAACCTAGCCAGTGCTTCTATTGTAATAGATTTTCGCCGGAGCTGCGTTCCGGAACCTATTTTTGAACATATATAAATAGATACGACACTAAGCGCCCAAAGTGGTTCCGGTCAAGGGAGCCCATGGATCTCACAGCTAAATTGACTCGCAATATTGAAGTGCATAATCTATTGCGAGAACAACGCCGAAAAGTTTGGTTTACGTTCAATAGCAGGGCAGCATACTCGCGGCGGAGTGTTCGTTCCAGAAAGGGCCGAACCAAACCGAATTCATGATTTCAATACCGCGCCATATACCTCCCCACAACGAAATGGAACACGCTTTTCATGGGCCTGATACCTGAAAAGAACATTTGGAGAACTGGGAAATAAAAACACGCCAATCAGACTGCAGATTCGTGAATACATTTGTCGAAAAGGCACATGCTGAAAAACTATTACATTTGATAACTATTTGATTTGGATCTTAAAGCAATTCCCCTTTTATCAAGTGAATACGAGCGTGGATTTTCGCGGATAAATCCAATTACCATCCCAACAAGGGCTTCGTTAAAGACTACAATAATTTCAGGAATTCATCAAGTTTTTTGAACAACCTTTAAACCTTTTTTTAGTTGTTAAATTTTTAATAATAACTCGTGTTATTTATATATTCGTAAAAAATAATTGCTTTGTGGTTTGACTTATTTATTAAATAAAACAAACCTATCCTGAGCTTCGGCGGGATAAAATTACTCACCTCCTCTTAATCCCTCCCCCCTTCTTTGACATTCAGTCTCTTTCTCTTTTATGTGTTGTCCCATTATATGCAAGCTTGTCTCTGTCTTACTGTTCCATTGTTTCATTTTATATTTTGTCACCTACCACTCTATATATCTTTGTTTAGTTTAAAATTTTACCCCGACGATGCTTGGTATCTATAAACGAAACCGGCTAGCGATAAATTTTAAATAAATTATTTGCTTCAAAACAAAGTATTATTATTTAGTTTGAAAATTGGTTTAGTTCTGCTATGTAATCATTATTACGTGTGACAGCTATTTCGCCTTCCAAATACATTATCAAACTGGTGAAGTCACTTTCAGACTATTTATTCATTTTATCTCTATACAGGTACTGCTAATGATGCTCTTAAAATGTTTTCGATTTTATTACCAATGCCCTATTAATTTTAGAGTAAACTAGCTGATATATATACCCGGCCTTGCTCGGGATTTTTTTTTAATAAAGTTATAAAATTGTGAATTCTTGCTTGTCGTTTGGGTGCCATAATTGATTTGACAGCGAAAGTAATACCTTGTAACAACTATTGATATCTCTAAACAATGAAACAATAATTTGAAAATTTTATTTATTTTTCAAATTATATCTAAATAATAAACTTCTTCAGTAGGTGTATTTTCCATTTTGAAAATATTCCACCCAATCGAACCTTCTTCTTTTGAATATGTAATCTGTGGCTAACCAGAGTGGTATATCTATGAGCTAACCTCAATACAACATGGTGGGTTCAATATTCTTCATACTGTTTTTAAAACGTTATAGCAACAGTTTTACATATTGAATTTCATTCAAAATACTCTTTAAACGTTCCCGGCACTAATAAGAACAAACTGTGCAATATTCGAAAAATCGAAAACATACAGACAAACAATCATTTTTATATATAGAGATTGACGGTTTACGATTATAGTATATACTCGTAGATAGATAGGATAGGTGACGTGGACAAAACTTTGGAATTTACTATGAACTTGTTTTAACGTAGATTCTAGTACAATTTAGATATTAATATCAATAAAAGCTTGAGAATAAGCGAGTTCCAGCATATTTTTTTCCCAAAAAAGCACTGGGTCGATCTATCTGTCTTTGACATTGGGTGGCGATCGCGATCGGCCAACTTATTTTTTTATTACTTTACGACCACAATTTAGAAAATAATTTTACGACCGCCGCTCCCAGAGTCCCGGCCATGGGACACGGATATTATAATGTGTATGCACGCCCATGTAGCCCTGCGGCCCGGGCCGAGCCGGGTGCCCACTCCATAATGACACCTCCAGGCCAAACACCCAACTTACCAGCCTCTTCCTCGCAACTCCGTCAAATCTCCGAACCCGATGGAACCAGTTTCAATAAAAGGCTTAAATGCCCACGGAGCTTTTTTTGCAACGTCCATTTCGTTTTCGTATACTCCTATAAAGTGTAATCCAGATTTTTTTGTACTTTTCTTATATTCCTTGTAAATACCGCTATTTATCACTCGCAATTGGACGCGATTTTAACGCCGATTCTGAAGTAAATGGGAATTGCTGCGCCCGAAGAGGGCCGTTTGTGGATTCCGGTTTTTGGTGACCAAGACCAAGTAAACATTTCATATTTAATCATATAGATTATGCTGTGGTTTTTGTAGGCAATTAAGCTTACGTTTACAGTACATCAAAATGAAAAACATGTTCAATGTTCGATTAAACCGTAATTTTTAATAACGTTGGCTAAAGGAGGAGCAAGCGCAACACGGCAAAATATCCCGAAAACTGTTTACCTGCTTTGTTTTTCCTTAAACTTGTGTACAAGTATTTATAGTTTTATATCTTCTTAAGCCTGCGCATTCAGAATTTCTATTACATATTACAAATTTCCCCTAAATACTTGAAGTTTTTGTGTACTCAAAAAATATCTGTTATTTTTTTAAAAATAATCTGTGTTCAGATGTCTAGTTGAAAAAGTAATAATATCAAATTCCCTCGACAGAAAAAAATCGCGACGGAAATATGCACGGAAAAATTTACATAACACGTGTGTGGTTCTGTTATTTAACATGTTATAGGCATGAAAAAATTCATAGCGTTTCTTTAAATGCTGAGGAAGGACGAAAGTAGACTGAATGATGTAGAAATGAGATCCCTGAGGCGTAAGTGTTTAAATCTATATATGACCATGTGAAAAATGTTGAGATTCGCAAAGAATGCCAAGCTTATGTGAGTAATTAGTAAGATAAGAAAGGGACGCTTAGAGGGTTTGGGCATGTAGAACGAATGAACGACGAATGGAGTGTTAAGAGAATATGTGATGCTAATGTGAATGATAGAAATCGGGGACCCATAACAAGACATGGCATGAACAAGTGAACCAAATACTTGAGTCAGACCATGTCAACAGAAGGGTATGTATGAGACGATGTATGAATGTGAATGAAGCAAGTAGTGTGTGCCAAGATCGAGTTGTTCTCCGGTCCGTCATCTCTGACTACCCTATTTTAAAGTAGCTAGAAATAATTTACCTTAAATTTTAGGGAGCTGTGTGATATAATAATATAACCTAATATGCATCGATAACGGACAGTTCGCGCTTGTCGATTTAATTTAGTTCCGTTAGGATTGAATCGTTCCGAAGGACCATATCCTTCCAGCCTTCCTCATCCCTAGAGCATTGTTCATCTTATCCTCCGAATTGGACATATTATATTGATGGGCTCATCTCGCTGGACCAGTAGACTGATCGCCCTTCTTTACACGCACACGGAGCTCGCCACAAAAACCGCCATTCTTCCCGATGACAATACGAATTCTTGGTCTTTTATTAACATAAAACCAGGCCAGTCCGGCATTAACATAACAAAGTGCCAGGCGTTGTGTTCCTTGATGAGATGTAGCTGCTCGGGATCCAGCATAACGATGAATGTGTGCGAAATATCGTCTTTCTAGGGATTAAAAGGGAAATCATATCCATAAATAAATCTTATTTTCATAACATCATTCGAAGCTCACACTTCAATTCGTTTTATATCGAGGGACGAATCACATTTAGGAAGATGAATTCTAATCAAATCCCCGTACTATACCAGTCATCATAAAATATGATTTTCCTTTCCCAAAAAGGAGCAAGAACATAAATAATTATTAAAATAAAAACCAGGATTAAATAATATCTCCAATAGCGTGTGTTTTCTAATATTATGTCGTCTGCGTCCAGAACCGTTTATATTACTTTCGCTAATAAACTGTGTTTATCTCAAGTGACCTGCCAGGTAAGTACGGTCCCGTATAATATTATCTGCCTGTACATAAAATTAATAACTTGTATATTTTAACGCGGCATCACGTTCATGGGTCAAATGCATTGTATATATATTTTGGTATTACGGATTGATTAAATGGTGAATGTAAATTTGTTAGCCATAAGTTGTAATAGTAGTATGTCTATAGTTAGTGATAAAATAGAGCATTGTAAAAAAAACATTTGTACAGGCCCCTTGAGGTGATTTTCACTAAAACGGCGCTATACAAATCATCCACATATTATTATTATTTATACGTTTTTAGAGATGGCCCGTAGTTGCCGATAGTTTGGCATTTAATTGTAGATATTTATTAATTTAGAACCACAAAATGTTATTTCTATGGCAACACCATGCTACTCACTTCGTCGTTGAAATGTGTTCTTCACATTCAAATGTTTTCACATTCACGTTTGACAGTTTGTTTTGAAAAAACAACCCAAAACATCATAATTATTTTTTTAATGTTTTCTTTTTAAAATTTATGATTGTGATTTTATTTTATTTTTTGTTTATCTAACGTCTAATACGTGCTTATTTCGATACACAAAATTTGCAGAAATACACAAATAAAAACGCATTACAAATATTTGGTATCTTCTACAACTCTTTCGGCTTTTTGAGGTCCACGAGCCAGATGAGACAGATTGTTCCGTGGACCGCGAGTCAGAGGGAGGAGAGAGATCGCTCTGTGCTGATGCGAGATTAACTTGTGTCATGCATAATCTTAATGCTATGTTTCAAATGGAGGTCCTTCGTTGTTATGCCGCCAAAAATTGACGAAATTCTTTGCAGTATTTATTTCATTAAGTACAGAAAATATATTACTTATGTAAGAACATTTTGGCTGTCCAACTAGGAAGTTCCCGTTTTAGGACAGTCAAATTAATTAACAAGTTTAACTCATATTACATAATATTTAAGAAAAAATAAATATAGTACAATAGAAAAAAGAGTATAGAAATATTTTATATTTTACTAGCTGAAGTACCTTTTGCCTTGGTTATTATTGATTTGGAGTAAGGTTGTGATGTCTTACCCCTATCCCTAACCCTGCCCTTATTTACCAAGTAGTTTTTCTCTTATTTTGAACGTCAAGTGTGCAAAATTTGAAAAAAAAATAAAAATGGCAATTTCTTTACAAAACACCGGCCGGAAAACTATTCTTTATATGAAACTAGCTGAAGTACCCGGCGTTGCCCGTGTTTATGAATGGTTTGGAGTACACTTTGAGGTTGTGATGATCCCTACCTCTACCCCTACCCTAATCCCACCCCTTAAGTGTGCAACATTTCATCAAGAAGTACCAAAATTCTGCCTCGGGTTGGGAAAGGGGGATGGGGGTGATTTTTCGATATCGCATGTGCAAACTCGACCTTCAAAACAAGAAAACGGTCACTGTCTACATAAGATTTCTAAACCACCCCCCATCCTCCTTACCCACCCCTTAAAGCAGAATTTTGGGTGGGGTAGGGGTAGGAGCAGGGGCAACATTCATAATGCCAGGTACTTCAGCTACCTACAAAATATATTTTTTTGTTGTATTTGTGAAATAATATTTTGTAGAATTAGTCCTTCTTTTTATATCTAGTTTCTGGATTGGTCAAATCTAATCTGTGACACAACAGTTAGCAGCATCCATTGGAAGCTCGGAGCATTGACCAGGACCAGGTCATTAATTTACAGCGCTACGGTTTATTATTTAGTAGCCGGAATCTTTCGCATGACACAAATCAACAGTTAAAAGTCGGATTGATCCAGTCCATTCCAAACTAACTTCAAACTAATCGAATAATAATTTTTATTTTTTTATTTCTTAAGCTCCTCTCTGTTTAATTGAAATTTTAAGTAGTCATTGATAATATTCTGGCTGTATATTAATTAATTGCTTAACTAGTAACTCCATTCAGGCACACGCTCTTTGCTTCATCCAAATTCATACATCTCAATGTGTAGGTGCACTATTTTATTACAACTTATAAGATCCAGGGTGGCTGGAATGAGGGAAAAAATAAACAGCTCCGGGAATATCCTCATCATAGATCCCCGCCTCAGTCCACCCTCCAGCATCACAATTTAAATGTCACAGCACTTTTAAGACTTTATTTTCATGTACTTATTTTTATTTTTTTTTATGTCTAATGTGTCATTCACCTACTATATTATTATTATTTTATTTTAGAAAACGGCTGTGTGTTTGAATTAATTTAGTGTACGATTGAGTAGAATAAAACACGCTATTTGCTCTTTTATTAATACGATTTAAGTTTGTGTAATGATTTTAAACAGAGCGTTTATTTTTAAATATTTTCAAAGATAACACTGCTTAAAAATGTGTCTCCCTACAGTATTTCCACACGTCAAAATTTTCATTGAAACATATCGACTACATTACAATGTAGGTTATAATGTAACGAATATTTTTCATCTAACTTGATCCGCTTTTAACAAAGGGCACAGCTCGCAGCTCTCAGTCCGGACTGCCACAACTCCTGCTATAAATCTTATCTGGCCGGTCTCGTGCACGCGCCAGACTCGAGCCTACAATACCTCTATACACACCTATACTTCTACCCATACCTCTACAGTATCTGTACACCTTTTCAGTCTCTATCTGTCTATACCTCTACCTACAGTCTCTGCACTTCTCCAGTCTACCCTCTCGTCTCTCGTCTCTCGTCCCGCCCCCGCTCTATGCAAATACTGCGGCGGTCACCGGCGGAGCTAAGCCAGAACCGGAGCCGCCTGAACTCTACTCACTACTCCGATCAAACGGCCACTTATCCCATGTATTGCCTCCTCGTTGGATCTGGTTTAATTGACATTCCCTGCTCTGCACTATCTGTACATCAGCATTACACTCCAACTTCTAGTGTCTTCTAAGTATGCGGTCTAACTTTTATCGGTGATTGCAGTGGCGTGCATTGTCATATGACCAAAGTAGGCTGTGAGTATTTTTTCAAAATTAGGGTATGTTTGTGATTTGAATATTTTAATTATTACCATATTTTGCTGATTCTCGTGGCCAACTGAATAAATGAGCACACAAGTTCCCTATTAATTGTTTTTGTGTTTAATTCTTAGAACTCCATTTAATCTTTTTAGAAATTTAATGTAAATCAAATTTATTAATGTGATTTTTAAGTTCTGAAAGTATTTTAGTTTTTATTATCGTGACAGCTGTTTCGGCGTTCAACTAACTAAAATACTTGCAGAACTTAATAATTACATTATGAAAATTTATTTACATTAAATTTCAAAAACCAAAAAGAGTACTAAAAGTTCTGGTTAGCCACAGATTACATATTCAAAAGAAGAAGGTTTGTTTGTGTAGAATATCTTCAAAATGGAAAACACACATACTTAAGAATTTTATTATTTAGGTATATTTTGAAAAATAAATGTTTGGAATGAAATATAATTTTCAAATTAATGTTTCTTTGTTTAGATATAGTAATAGTCGTCACAAGGAATTACTTACGATGTCAAATCAAGTATGGTACCCAAACGGCAAGCAAGAATTTCCAACTTCTCAACTTTATTCCAAAAAAATAAATCCGGTCAAGGCCGGGTACACATTAGCTAGTAACTTATAATAATTAGCTATATGTTATAGTATCCAATAGTATATAAGTCATAATTAGTTATTTTGAAAACTTAAATGTTCAAATACCCAAAATATATGTTTTTTAAAAATAAAACGGTTGCAAAATCACAATAGTTAATTTACCTGTTCTTATTTTCCAACTAGCTACGTGGAACGGTTTGTAATAATAATAATATTTTATTATCTATTTTTTATAACAAAATAATAAATAATGATATCTTCACTGGAATTTCCTGTGCTGGGGATTTCATTTACAAAATATTAAATTACATTATATTAAATTAATGTGCTTGACGAAACAAATATAAATTTATATAAGGTCAGGTGTTTTAAGTGCAGTTGAGTGGCGTCAGTGTTAGTCTGTATTTGATGTTAATATATTTTCTATTTCAGATCTCCCTATGTAACGTATCCAGTATTTTATTTTGATTTTTTAATTTATTATGCTTGTTATGACTTTATATTTGTTCATAAACTCTCCTAGGTCGCCTTGATAGCTCAGTGGTTTAGAGCAGTAAGCCAATGGATAAACACATTATTATATAGGTACAGTAGACGCTCTCTTAACCGGCCTTGACGGAACCGACCCAGGGACCGGATAACGAAAAAGCCGGTTAAAGAAAAGGCAATGAAAACACATTTAAAAAAACACTTTTGCAAGGAAGAAAAAAAAACATCATTTTTTCAAAACACTAAGAAAACAGAACTTCTGTTTTTGTTTGTTCATCATTTTCCAAGGAAATGTCCTCCAAACTTGATTCAACAACTTTTTTTAATATCAGGCCATGCTTTCCTCCACGATTTGGCAAATGTAGATTTTGGTATTTCATCAAATGATGCTCATCAAGAGGCCGGTTAAAGCGGCGGACGGTTAAAGCGGCGCCGGTTAAGAGAGCGTCTACTGTAATATTATAGATAACACAAAATCATTCGATACAACCTGACATACATATGTTTATACCCGGTTTACTGGCTTGCCACAGGGCCCAAGAATTTGTTGCTACCCAAAAATGGACCCAACATTTTAGATTGAACATATTATATCCAGTTATTCTTTATTTAATTTTGATTTCGATGGAATCATCTACTATAAAAATAGAAAGCCGAAACGGATTATCATTAGCGTAAGCCACTTAAGCTTAGCTACTAACTGTTTAATTCTTATTAATTTTAAAAATTGTGATCTAACTTAATGCTACTAAGCTTTTAAAAATTATAAAATTAACACACTGCGTCAAATCTTTTATTGTTTTGCTAATGTTCCAACTCGAAGATGTTATTCCCCTCTAGAGTTTATTTTATTATTCAATTCTTCAATAAAAGTAAAATTACTTTGTGGTGCCATTATTAATAAAATTAATGAGAAAAACTTTGTCTACGTCACTGTTTAAAGTATTTCTTATTTTTTTTATTATTATTATTAGGCGTGACAACTGTTTCGTCTTCCTAAGGCATTATCAAACTGCAGAGCCACTTACAGACGATTTATTTATAATACCTGTATTTCTATGTAGGTACCTACTTGTATTGAAACTAATAAAATATTTTCAATTTTATTACGAGCATTGGTAAGAAATAATATAAATCGATCGTCTGTAAGTGGCTTTTTCACAGTTTGATAATGCTTTCGTAAGGCGATACAGCTGTCACGCGTAATAATAATTTCCTAGGAGAACTTTTTTTATAAATAAACCCTTTTTAATTAATTAATATGTTATTTCCCATTATGCTCCAGCTACCGAGAGTTTCTTTGTGACTTCTCTTTCTGTTACATGCCTCATTTGTGAGAAAGAGGGAGAGGTTTCAACGGAGCTTTCAGCTTGTTGCTTATATGTGTTAGAATATGAATTCCTCAGCGCTGTATCTCCCGTTTAGGATTACAACAGAGTCCGCATAACGAATTTCTTTTCTATTTCTAATACATATTTGGTATTGTACTGCCTTTCTTATATCGCCTTTCGTAAAGGCACTGCCTTTAACTGAATAATTATGCCCTTTACTAGAAAAGAGAATAACTGTTTTAAGCTACTCTCAAAGGTAATAAATAGGTTAATAGTAATAGTAATAATAATTGGATGATTTGTATAGCGTCGTTTTTGTGAAAAATCACCTCAAGGGCGCTGTACAAATATTACCTCATATTCTCTATCTAATTATTTACAAACAGATACAAAAAAAAACATACTTACCTGGCGACCGCTTCAGATGAACACAGTTTTATTAGAAAATTTAAGCTTAGGGAAGATATGATTTTTGCAGTTGCTATTTTATCCTCATTTTCTATTGATATTACATTTATTAGAAGATTGTTGGCACAAGAACAGTTGGCATTTATTTGATATATTTATAATTTTTATTACTGGATAATATTTATAAAGTGGCCTTAAAAAGCTTTTAATAGATATTTAATTTTTTTACAATTTTAATTATTCACGGTGTTGTGGGCTGTGGATGCATTTACGCAACGGTGCGTGAAATTTTTTACTTATTCTATAAGTGACTTTAAGTAAGCATTAACCGGCTAGCCTAGCTAAGCAATTTACGCGTGCATTTCTTCCATTTATGGATATGATTTTCAGAAAACATGAGTTTTACGTTAAGGTTATACGAATAGATAGAAATAGGATTTTATAGATGGCCTGTGAAAGTTAAGATTTGGGCGATCAACTCTGAATAATCAAAACGATTAAAAATGACGTTTAGTTTTGCAAAGATTAGCCTAAATTCTAGATTAGAAAATATGTCCTAAATAGTATTAAAGTATTGACACATTTTTTTATCGCGTTTTTTTACAGAAAACATCTCATTTTTAATACAATGTAATAATTGTTATATGGGTTACAAAGCAAACAAATAAATTTGAATGGGTTGATCAATTTGTTTTTCATATCATGTCCGTTGTTTAATAAACAATTCACTGGACCGAAACATAAAAAATGATACAATACATTTGTTTTAACTATGTGTTGTAGTAACAATGGTAGAGCAAGCACATGGTATTGTATTATAAAATAAGTTACAAAACGTAAAATGAAATATTAAAACAAATTTTATCTCTTTTTTATATATAAAAATGAATGGATGTCTGTCTGTCCTCGATTTTCTCAATAATCACTTGACCGGTTTCGCTGAAAATAGCACAGTGTGTTCTTATTAGAGCCGGGAAGGTTTAGAGAGTAGTTTCGAAAAAATTAAAATAAATGTTTTCAAATGAATGTTTTTTGTTTGGAGATAGTTACTTTCTTCTGTCAAATCAATTATGTCACCCAAACGACAAGATTTCACAATTTCATAACTTTATTCCAAAAATATAAATAATCCCTAGCAAGGACAAGTACACATCATTTAGTGTATGTATATATGTTAAAATGTTTAAAAATAAAACTCAAGCAAAAATATAATATTTTCACTATGGACTGCAAAACTCGTATATTTCAGCACAGTATTTAAATATAATAAGCATGCAATAGGCAAAAACTAGTATATATATATATATATAGTAATACAGAATCTCTAAATATGTCGACAACATTCCCAAATCTATTACCAAAATTATGCACTCGATTTATAGCTGCGTGAGCCTGATGGTGTGTTCTAAAATAGTCTCGAAAGAAGGTAGCATTTTGTTTCATAAATACGTCGGTACATATAATTCTTTTTTGGCGAGAATTTCACTGCTGTCAATACCATCATAATTTTATTTGATTTTTATTTAATAAAACAACGTCTAGGACAATTCGCCTGTCGGACAGCGTAATTAAATTTAGTTTTTTAATCAGATTGATGTAATTAATATTTTGAATTGGAATATTAAGTTTAACATTTATAAACCCAAGGAATAATAATCGTATCTACGAATGCCTTCTTAAATTGGAATCGAACCTGCTTAAACCTGATGAATTAATAGCGGTCAACAATAATTCTTCGAACATTATTTATTAGAACGATTAAAATAATGCCTGCGTTTAAATTGGGAGTATAAAAAAGCTCCAATCGTTGTTTTGTAGCCGGGAGCTTTTTGACTCCCAATGTGAAAAAAGGATAACTTTTCTTACTATGATTACTGTAAATCTCAATAAGAAACAATCCACCATACATCATTATTACATTTTTTGCTAGCTACATTATTTGCCTGTCCACATAAATATCGGCATAATCCTAAGGCTATAAACATCTGTAAATTTATATATATATAAAGAAGAATGTTCCGGATGGTGTTTGTTTGTTTGTTTGTTTGTTTGTTTGTTTGTTTGTTTGTTTGTTTGTTTGTTTGTTTGTTTGTTTGTTTGTTTGTTTGTTTGTTTGTTTGTTTGTTTTTATTTTTATGCCAATCTACAGTTTTATTTCGAGCTTGATTAAATTTTGCATACTTGACTTAAATACAAGAGAAAGATTTCAGAAACCCGTTAAAAATAAGAGGAAAATTAATAGGTTGGGGTAGAGGTTTTAAAAAAAACCCTTGACTCTGCAGAAACGGGCGATCTGTTTGATAGATTCCTCTATCTTAACAAACGATTTGGAGATTTCAATCTCTAGAGTATGGCGTCAGATGGAAATGCTGTCCGTGTTCTACCAGTATTTCAATAGAAGATGCTCTGAGGTACTAGCGTCATTTATCCGTTCGGCACTGGTGGATAGTCAGGAAACAAGCCAAACGGGCGATGATTATTTGGATGACGGTTGACATTTGTCACACGAGAACAGGTCGATTCTACGACTTGTTCTTGAGTTAAACAGCACGGCTGTGGAACGTTTTGCCGGCCTCTGTTTTTCCTCCCCGTTCACTCCTTTCTCTTCTCAAAAAGACCCTCCACACGGCATCCTCAAATATGATAAAAGGTGAAAAGAGAAGAAAATATAAGTGAAAAAACATCACAACCTCAAAACTTTACTCCAAACCATTTATAAGATCCAGGGTGGCTGGAATGAGGGAAAGAATAAACAGCTCCAGGAATATCCTCATCATGGAAGCCCGCCTCAGTCCAGTCTCCAGCATCGACGCATACTGGACAAATATATTGGCCCCTCACAATGTAAATGCCGCAGCACCTTAAAGGATTTATTTTCATATACTTATCTAGTTAAATTCTTATTTTTTATTTTTTATTTTTTTGATTATTTTAACTTTTGTTTTATGTGTGATGTATCACCTTGTACCACTGTCTTATAATTATTGTACTTTTTTTTTTTAAACTCTTGTACATATTTTGTATATTTTTTATAACTATAGCATGTATATTTTATATGGAATGTGTGGGACTGCACTAACCTCCCCACATACCGGAATAAACATTTATTATTATTATTATTATAATCCCGGGCAACGCCGGGTACAGCTAGCAATATATTATAATATAATGATCCCTTTTTAAAAGCTTTTTACATCACTATCCGATTAAGGCATACTTTACCGGCGATATGCGAATATTCAATTTGCTGAATAAATTTTGAATGACGTGTTACATGATTATGCAAATAAAAATTCTTTATTTTTTTAAGTGCACTTTTTTTCCTAAATTCTAAATTATTCGTTCGAAACTATGGTAGCCGTGTTTTTCTACGCTTAGTTACAACATGAAAAAAAAAATAAATGGGACCACAAAATACATGTGGAATATAAATTAGTTTTTTGACATATTTCCTCTCACTGATACAATAAATGGCTGTGCTTTATGACACACATATTTATGGGCTCTTGTTGTATAATATATGTATGTAATTTAATGGAGTTCTATTTATTTCCATGGATATAAAATTTATCTGCAACACACCCAAGTTATTTGCTTATGAATATCCGTCAGTGAATGAATATTTATAATTTTCTTTTAACTTAAATTTATTTTCATATTCATAAATAATAAAAATTATTTCTTTTTTTAATTTCTAATATAAATTTGTTATTCAATGTTTTGTAATTTTTTTTTAATAAAAATTCATTATTTTTAGTAGGTAAATTGTTTATCCTGAAGATGGGAGCTTTGCTCCTGAAACATGTGGATATTTAAATATTGAATACAGTGGTTTTAAAAAAAGTAATTGTTATTAATTTAATTAATAATAAAATTGAATAAATTAATTATTTAATTTAATTAGGTTTTCGGGCAACTTTTTTTCGTACTTTTTATGATTTTAAGTCACTTTTAAGAAGTGTACCCTTTCATACGTGTGTTGAATTATCATGGAATCATAAAAAAGAGAGATTAAAACTGCTCAGTGGTGGCATGACAATATTATTATTATGTTTTGTGCCCTGGCTTGAGATGTGTGAGGTGTCGTCTGGCCTCCGGGAGACCAAGCCAATGGAACTGGTTTCTCGTCCGTCATGCCGAGCATAACAATGTCATATTATCTGTGTGTCATTGTGTATTGTGTTCCGCGTTACACCTAGTCGTGTCTCTGCTCTCCTGGTACCACGACTTGAGATGCTGCGTACTCTGGATAATATTTAATACTACTTGACTATTTTTATAAAGGACTATTTGTTATACTTGGAGGGCATTAGAAAAAGCTTATAATTGGGTAACGAACTTAACGGTGTACCTAATGAACGCCTGAAGTCTTGTTTGAAAACGAAACGACTCTAGGTGTATAAAGAATACCCATGCATGGTTGTCCGGTCTCTCTTCATTATTACCTATCATTAAAGGTAATTATTAATTATTTTTTAAAAATAAATTAACCAATGATATTACAAATTATTGTCTCGTAAATTATTACACGTTATTGTCTCACAATATTTACACAAAATGCGCCAAAGTAACAAACACACTTAGGTTTCCAGTCCATTCTTTATTTAAAAATTTGTCATGTATGACAAAGATAGAATATGTCTTTGTTTTAGCTTAAATACATTCTTGAATATAATGGAAACAATCACTCTATCATCTGTATTAGCGTCTTGCAATATATCGTAAGGAATAAATACAGTTAGCTTTTTTTTTCAGTTTAACATTAAATTTAGTTTTGATAATTTAACTGCATCTCTTTATATGGTCTATAAATAATGTGTAATGATAGCCTGTCCAAAAAGAGAAAATAAACGTAAAAAAAAATAAAAATAATAATACAAATAAATTCGTAGAATAGACGTAATATAAGAATAGGAAGTAATATTTGTACAGCGCCCCTGAGGTGATTTCTCACAAAAGCGGCGCTATAGAAATGGTCCGATTATTATTATTATTATTATGGACGTATGGACAAAACAGAAATACGACCGGGCGTCGTTCTCGCATTTAAAATTTGCGTTGAATACTACATCCTTCATCACGAGTAAAGTTATGTCGGGATAAAAAAGATACAATTGCAAATATACATTATATTTGAGTTATCGTTAATTCCATGGAAAAAATATTGGAATTATTATAGGTAGCAGATAGTATTATATATTATTTATATGTGTTTATAGAGTACAGAAGTTCAATTTTATCGTGTAATCTTATTCTAGATCTTTTTATAGCGAACCGCTCGGTTCCCCCTGAAAAACCCCTGATTACACCATCCCCTTTGGTCTCCTCCTACCCCAATACCTAAATATTCACGTGTGAAGGGTACTTCCGAAACTGGTCAATCATTATTTTAAATTGAAATGGTTTAATACAAATTTATGTGTTTTTATTATAAATTATAATGTTTACAAATGAATTAAAAATTACTTTGTAATCACCACTTTATTAATATATACATATGAACATGTTCCGAAAGCGAAGCTTTCCTCGTCAGGACATACAGAATACTAAAAAATAATAATGTCAATTATAGACAAATGATAAAAATAGAACACAAAAAAGGTTTTTTTTTATTTTTATTTGATAAGAAGTCCTATAAAAATAATAATTCAATACACTAAGTAACATTTTTACACATTTGCAATTGTCGTGGGTAAGAAAAAGAAGAAAAAAATATATATATCCTAATTTTGCATAACAGTACAAAAAGATAAATCTGTATTGTATTATTTATTTCGATACTACGGTCTAGCTAATTCAATCGCATGGATTGTAACCAATTATCATCGAATGGGTGTATCCCCATTAATTAGAATTATTATAATTATTATTAAAAAAAAAATTACGAGGGGCGAAACCCAGACGATCGCTAAAATTTGTTTTATGCTCCAAGCGGGAATTTATTTTTCTTGCAATAACTAAAATGGAGTTATAAAATTTGTCTTTTCAATTCAATCTCTTGTACCCAATGAGTGCTTTTTCCTGTTTCCACACTGTTATTATTGTGTTTTTATAGTTGCAGTTATATTAGTGCTCGCGATTAATAACTATTAATGCCACGTTCTGATTGTATAAGTCGACAGCTATATCTTGCTACTCTGTGTCAGGAAATTAGTGGTGGGCATTGACATCAGAATTGATAGACTTCCCCTAATACGATTTCGACGGCTGGAGGCATGTGCCACCCATTTTGTCACCATCTTTTGTTCATTGTCATCCACGTTTGTTTCGCGTGATTTCGACTCCGGTAAGCAAATTACAAAACACTTATAAAAAGGGTAAAACTAAATACTCTAACAAAATATTCGGTTTTTGTAAACAAGTCAAACCTTTTTACTTAGTAGTGTTTTACTTAAATTCGCGGTAGGGCTACCTCGCCCCTTGCCCCTTTTATTTTGGTTTCTTCCCCTTCCGCTTTAGGGTATCTCTATATATTATTTGCTCTGTGGTGGTGGTAGGCATTCCCACAAAACTCGCCAACTTTGAGAGTACCGCTGATAGTTTCGTTGCTCCCTCTCGGACGAGCGCTCAGTGACAGGACCATAGTTTGTGAAAAGTTTTCTTTAGTAGCTGAGTTGATTAATGCGTCGGGTTCCCACCCAAGCGTCGCGGGTTTATTTCCTCTCATAGCTGTTCAAAATATTTTAAAGTAAATATTTTTTAATGTTAATTTCTGGAACCATAGTTATCCACTTATGTTGAAAGAGATAAACTTATGTATTCCTAACAAGTATATTTGTGGGAGATCCCATACACTATTTTATGTTCCGAAAGCGAGAACTTCTGCTTATTAGAACAAGCCAATCAGCAGAACGACTCAACTGCTCAACGATTCTGAATTGACTGTTGTCATTTTCAATGTCACTTACAGACAGTATAGCAACTGTCTTTTGACCCATGTCACAAGATGGCTGTAAAACTGCCCCCATGACTTTTCCCATTTACCGTGATGTCTACATCTGTAATCTCTGATACAAAGTTTTATGTATAACTGCACACCCTATATCACGGCCAGGACTTTATTAAGGCCTCGAGAGAGGTGAATTAGCTCGAGGACATGCTAAAGCTTTTGCCACGGTCTGGCTGTAATATCAGGGTTCAGGAGTGCTGGAGGGAGTAAAGTTGGCGGCCCCACAAGGGGATTGCAAGGATAAAAACGTCCAACGCGCACTTATGTGGCGAAAACGCAGTTAAAATGCTACGTTAACAATGCATTATTATTTTTTTAATTTCATTCAAGATTGTTATTAAATAATGTTTATTATTCGGTAGAAAATGTTATAGTATTTTTTTATAATATGGAATTGGCATGTTGTATAGTGCCGGTAGTTGTTAAAACATGTTCTGTTTCTAATTTCTCTTTCTTTATTTGTTTCAGGTAAGCTTTTGATGCATTTCTAAACTTCTACTAGCGTTTTGATGGACCTACGGTAAGTCATTCATGAATAATATTCTGAAATGTACATATTCATACATTGTCTAAACGTTATAATGTCAATAGTTCAATAGTGGGTAAAAAATTACGACTGGTATTGAAAAATTTCTACTATTTCCACTGACTTCAAAATTACATAGACATGCCCAAAGCAAGATCTACCCGTACCAAATTGAACTGGAGGCAAAGGTCACGTGACATCCTTTTTGGCCCCAGCCCGGGTTGCGCATTTTTTTTATTAAACTCCGCTATCATTCGCATGCTGACTGCCGTCTAATGATCATCGGAAGATTTTACGGAATAACGCATTCTTATGCATTAATATGGTATAAAAGGCACTGCGTCGAAGCGGTTTTCACCCCATCCAACGTCTCCAAATGGCGTCCCTTTAGGCTTCGCTTGATGCGGGGGAACAAAAAGAAGTCAGGTGGTGCTAAGTCGGGACTGTACGGCGGTTACTGAGTGTGAGAGGACACTGTCGTGATCCAGGTGTTGGCGATCTCCATCGCGGCGAATTGAGGCTTTCGCGCAACCGTTTCTTTGTCATGTTGCATTTCTCCACTATTAAGCAGACAGACAGACCCTGTATGGCACGAATTTCCTAAATTATTTTCCTCAAAAAAAAAAACTACAAATAGCTTTATAAACTTATCACTTTTCCTCGTATATTTTAACGAATTTTCAATTAGTAGGTAATGCTGTCTATCTCCATTACGAAACACGTCTCACTTGTCAAGATATAACCTATTGAGAACATGATACATTTAACGAATTAATACCTAGTTAATTAACCCATTTACCCCGAGAACAGAATCTCACTGAAACTAGAGTCCGAGTAGAATAATAATAGAAGTTGCTCCACTTAGTTAGGTACTGTCTACCTACACAGTTTAATAGCATAGTGCTAAGAGTTGGGTATATAAGGCAGGTCATTTTATCTATGGCCGGACCGCCTGCGCACCGTAGGATGATTGTATCGCCGCTTTGCGCACGCGCCACCGCCATCTTTAATCATGGCCGACAACCCATCATTAATAACGATTTTTTTTTAAATTATCCATGTGCTGCGTTTAGTTTCGTTTATTTAAGCAAGCGTTATTAATTTGAAAATCTGAATCAGAAACATATTTTAATATCAAATTTAAAGTTCGAACTAATCTGTGGTTTATTTTATCTTTCTACAATTAATTAATCAAAATTCTGGGGCTAGATGTTTCCAGGTTCCTCGCATGCGCTACCTACCATCTGAATCAGAGCCTCATTTAAGGTTAGACATTATCCATGACTTCTCTTTAATTATTTCTGCCTAATGAATCACAATCCAGGGTTAGATGTTTCCTTGTAATTAAAAGTGACAATTCTAATAAACTTAATGGCCCCTGCGTCACATGCTATTAGCACACATGAATTTCAGAATAGTCACCACTCATCGCTTGTATTTAGCAGTCCAGTTGTCAACTAAAAACGACTACACCTAATATACTGTTTTATCTCACCATTTGTTCTCTAACATTGCATAATGTTTTTGTATTTCTTGGGTATTAACTATGCAACAATTTCTAAGCGGAAATAAACAACAATCAAATCCAAAAATTAATCTAGTAAACAAAACAATAGCACTCTGTAAATCACTTGTTAACCATGTTTCCTAGTTATTTTAACTTCTCGCACCGTCCACCCCCCTCCAAATCACCACTCCCACTACCCTCACGTAATAAAGTCAAGTTATTTATGTACTTGTTTAATTTAAATTAGTTTTAAGAACGCTAGTGAATGACACGGATGTGTTGAAACCGGTAGCGCAGTAATAAAAATAAGTAACAAAAGTACATAGTGATTAAAACTCTTCAAACAAAATGGCATAAATTCCCTGCAGCCGTTAAAAATCAAAAATTTCTCCTCATAGGTTATGAATTTACCTGCGAGATCTTCTTGCATGACTTAACATCTGTAGTAGAGTGTTAGAATTCTTTAAAATGAGTTTAAGCCTCTAAGAACAACAAAATTGCATAAAATTCGTAACATTTTTATAAATAAAAATAATTTCTCGCCCTGGGGCCTGTCCGGTTCTCTGTAAGGATAAGGCATTGTCCCTATTCTTAGAGTTAAAGATATTTTGCTTAAGAGGATCAGCTGCGGTGCCTGTTTCATACAAAACTAAATTTCGGATTGGAGGCCAAAATACCCATCCAAACTGAATGATTTTTTTTTTAAATTAAAGGTTTAGTAAATATCTAGTACGGATGAGAAGTATTTTATTTATTTTTGTTTTATTTTTTTAAGTATGTGCCATGAAAAAAAAATCAAATTTCATTTAGAGGCAGCTTAGAAAATTAATTGCGGGTTTATAGTACTTTTAAAAAAATATATTACATTTGCTATGTAAGTATGATAACATAAATAAAAATATAAGAATAAAACGTTAAATAAAAAGGTTTTAGAACTTTTTTTTTAAATTACCGTTAGCCCCTAAATAATTGTTAAAGAATAGCCAAAAATCAATTCCTTTAATGGTCCATATTTCATAAGGTAAAACAAAAATAAATAAAATACTTCTCATCCGTACTAGATATTTACTAAACCTTTATTTAAAAAAAATAGATCATTCCGTTAGGATCGGTATTTTGGCCTCCAATCCAAAATTCAGTTTTGTATGAAACAGGCTTAACTGCGATTCCGATTACATGTCAATGACAATAAATTTTTAAAGGAGTTTGTGGTTAAATTATCACGGTGTTATTAAAAATTATAGGTGCATCACAGATACTTAACACGTGTAGTTTATTATATATATTTTAAAATTTAAATAATTTTTTTCTGACATTTCGGGTGTTTTGGCATGGGTAATTTACAAATATCGCAATTTCGTTGATTCGGTTCATTTAATTGCATTATTATGAGACAAATAACTCAATAATAATGTTTAGAGTCGTTAATGCGTGAGTTTTTCTTCTTTTAAAATTACGCAAATATCGATATTTTTAAAGAATATCGTTCGCTGAACAAGTACAATGTCCAATCCTTAAAAGGAACCGGAATAGGCCTCCCGATTTTCTGCTTTTGTGTTTATTGCCTTGGAAGATTACTTCTAGAAAAACAGCAGGTTTTAGAAATGTTTCCGATCCGAGTAGCCAAGTACCGAATTTGTTTCTTTGAATCTTGTCGAAATTCTAAAACAGTGCTAATACAGATTTGTAGGGTGTTCCATACTCTACCCAGCCCTGCGTGGGTTTTAAATTTAACTGAAACTCTTGCACGCTAAATCAAATGCATAAAATCCATCCATAATGCACCCACTGAAAAAAACAACATTCATTGCACTTCTCCAGCCCGTGGCACCGGTAACCGGGGCGCGTGGGCGGCGAGCATTGTCCCCCGCCCTCGCCGCCCGCCCTCCCACAGACGCCCACTGCGTCGCCAGGCAAGTACCAGAGCGGGATACCTGACATATCTGGGCCTGGCAGCAAGGGTCTATTATTCTTGTTATATTTTGGTATAACGTATGGTATTTATTGTTCGGTTCCATGATAATTCAACACACGTATGACTCGGCACACTTTTTAAAAGTGATACGAAGTTATTAAAAGTAAAAATAAACAATAGCCCGAAAACCTAATCTAACCTAGCTAATTAATAATTTAAAATTTATATTATATTGTTAACATTTTTATTTAAATAATATAATTTTTTAAAATTATTAATTAGGATTAGGTTAGGATTTCAAGTTTTCGGGCTAGTTTTTTTTTCCTATTTTTAATGACTAATTTTTTTTTAATTGTGCCGATTCATATGCGATCTACCGTCACCCTTTTTGTTGTTCGCCCTTAAATATTGGTTTTTATTTTTTTATTTAAACCGATCATCGTAATGTTACGTCGATGGTTCTTTTAAAACTTTTTTGTGATGGTGAGGTCCTAATTTCGCTGACATATTTCACACGGTTTATTATAATACGTTATAAAAATCCTAGCATTCGTTTAACATGTTACAATAGATCTTCTCCCTAAAATTTTTTTTTTTTTTTTACAGTAACTCCACACAGGAGACCAAGGAGGAAATAATTTCCCTCAAGGCCTATATCATCTTTGGGGATGCTGTGTGGAGGGTCTTTTAGAGGATAGGAAGGAGTGAACTTATGTTATAGGATGGAGGAAACACAGAGGCTGGCAGATCATTCCACAGCCGAGCTGTTGAACACAAGAACGAGTCGTAGAAGCGACCCGTTCTCATGTGACAAATGTCAACCGTGTGCAATACACTTAATGTAAAAATACACTTAATGTAAAATAAACTCAGTCAGGTAAATAATACCGTCAGATGGTGATAGTAATAAGGCCAAAGAGCCGCAGAACTAGTCAGCTAAACACGAGGGATATTGCAAAGCCCTAGTTAGTTGACAATTACGAAAGAATCCATAAAATCAAAAAATGAAAACATCTTAGCTTATGTAAATAAGTGTGTCAATCTATAAAGTTTTCTTTTAATATTATCACGGTGGATTTCCACCGTGCATTAACAGTTTCAAAAAAAGATTTTAGGCCATTTAGAGGTCTTATAAAAGTTATATTGATCATAGTTTTTTTTTAAATGACTCGTTCAATTTATTTTGGTTTTCTCCCAACCAGAAATCTGTAAATTTAAGAAGTAAGTTCACCTCTTCGATTCGCTTCAAACGATTTTATAAGTAATAGCTCGTTCACATAAATTGTCCCAATGTCTTTCGTTGTGCACTCGTGTTATTCTCTCGCTTCCCAAATTCTACTTGATAATTATACTTATTTGTAGTCCTTGATGAGTTTTGGTGACTCGCAGTTTGTTTAATTAGTGGCCACGCGCGTGATGTAATCCTCCATAATGAATAACCCGATGTATTATTTTCCTCAGTCCCACATTAGATGTAATATACCTACCTTGCAATGTAAGATCATATACCTAGTTAAAGAATTAATGCGGATGTGTTCTGCACCAATATGATATGTACGGGATGCAGTGAGAGTTGGGAACAGCCTAGTTTTATTGAAAAATCTATTTCAAGAATTTCAGATAACATTAGACTTGTCAGAAATATTGTAGACTGCTAGCTTCGCTTCATTCGATAATTTATTATTAGGCATAGCTGCATTTTCCTCAAATAGTTTTATTACTTGCATTCACCCTTTTATCAATCTCTATATCTTCTTCTTCTCTACATATAAAAAAATGAATGTTTATCTGTCTGTCCTCGATTTTCTCGACAATTGCTAGACCAGTTTAGCTGAAAATAGCACAGTTTATTCATATTAGTGCCGGGAAGGTTTAAAGAATATTATCATAATGAAAAACACGAGCAGAACTTAAGAACTTTTTTTAAAAAAAGTTTGGAATGTAATAAAAATTTCAAATGAATGTGTTTTTGGTTAGAGATAGTAATAGTCGTTAGAAGGCATTACTTTCAATGTCAAATTAATTATGGCGCCCAAACTGCAAGCAAGAATTCACAACTTCATAACTTTATTCCAGAAATTACAAAATTATCTTATAAATCTTTTCGCCTCTGTAACATTCTAGTACACAAACTCATCCACTTGCTCCAAGGTTTCATCGTTCGTTTTATTGTTAATTACTATTTCATAGTGCTCATCTTCGAGATGTTAGATGTTCCAACGTCTTATTGTTCTTTGCGTTCCTTTCCAATCATCGAGGTTACAAGACATCATTCCTTGACTGTTTCTTGGTCGCTCTCTTGCTTGTCCGTGGTAGTCAGTTCTCTAAAATTAAATAATAAATAACTAGGAGTTCTCTTCTAAGTCCTATGCCCGAGCCAGTTGATTCTTCGCCAGTTGCATAGTGGGTCGAAGACCGAAACGGTTGTCACAAAACGAGCATCGATAGCAGCACTTAAGAAATGTGTAAAAAAATATATTATTTACTGTTTGTTCTGGTGTTGTTTTAGTCTTCTAGAAATATTTTTATAGGAACTTTCAGACATGCTCCAAATAAAATATTATTTATTTTATTTAGCAGTTCTAGTTTTGGTTAGGTCCTCCAGCGATGAGTCGTTCATGAACGAGCCGTTCATTTGTGCCGGTTCATTTTTATGAACCGTGAGCGTACGACCCCTTGTAAACTGTACCACGACTCGATTGAACTGTGACTCTTTTTGACAATTCTTGGAACCACTTAAGAAATATTGTTTATTCATCTAAGAAGATAAACATGTTTCAGATGTTCGATAGAATTCTTACACATTTATACAATGACGCATCTTTAAATAAGGTCCTTTGTTCTAATTTGTTTATATGAAATCATCAGGGAGATAAGAATAATTTCAGTATTTACACGTGTGTAGGAACTGTGCAATACTTGAACGGCGCCTGACAGTCTGGTATCTGGACGTTATGTATTTACATCTATAGGCTGGGAGTCGTATGAACTGGGGTATGAGCTCATGAACTAGGAGTCGGCTCTTAATATGTGCCGGAATGAGCCGTCGTTCAATTGAGCCGTACTTTTGAGTCTTACGAAAATATTGAGCTGGTACCGTGACTCCCGCTCTTAAGAAAATGAGTCGTGACCCACCGCTACTCCAAATGTCTCCATCCTTTAGCTTTATCCGAATCGCAACTTTCAGACACGCTCCAGATAAGATATGTGTTTTACCTCGTCATGCATGACGCATGTGTCACACATTGTCCTCGCTTTGAATAGCCTCATTGTCCGCTGATCGGCCGTGTCATTACGTCATTGTTGTGGTTCGAACGGGCTCATCCAACTACATCTTTATTTTCTTTAAGAATTTCCTTTGTTGACAGATTAATAGGTATTGCCCGATTGTTTCCTCTGGTAGTTAAAAAATACCCATTGTTTTAAAACTGTTGTATTAAAGATTGAGATTACTCAGTGATTTGATTTGCATACATAAACCGACCCTTGGAACTCATTAAAATTGTTTTATTCTCATCTGATATTTTAACCGCCCTACCCATACGAACGTACGTAATACGGCCGCTATATTATTGCCCGACGCGACAAGTCGTATCCCGTACGTTCAGGTACAAAAAAAGCTATACCGAAACCCACAAACCAATCCGTATACGACAAGTTTGTTTCTTCGTCATCTCGTTTAGTATTTCTAGGTCAGCCGAAGCTAACGGATGTGTTCGGGTATTTTCGCTTCTCCCAAACAAGTTACATACACTAGCCACACGCATTGTTATTGCGAAATCTAAAAAGTTTTTTTACTTACTTTTTGAATAATAACCCAAATGACACGGGGTTAAGGCACTTTAAAATCACCCTTTTGTAAAATCAACTAAAAAAGCAGCTGATTTTACCAATGAAACTTGAGCGAAACTTAAGTTAAGTTAAAAATTTACCCATTTAGCTAAGTATTCGACTCGGTCGTTAACGGGGAGAGGGAAGTCGGAGAGTTATTATTTATTAATTCTAAATAATGATAATATTATTACACAATACGATAAACATAATGTTTTTAAATAGAAAAATATTTATTAAATATTTTTAAAATTTAAATAGGCGCAGCATTTATCAAAATCTAATCAGAAATATTACTTTTTCTGACCGTCCCATTGTACGTTTTACAAAATATTTAAAATACGAATATGATTTTTAAAGTGGAGAAAAGTATGTTTAATCATTTATCGGTGCGTTTTTGTAAATAAACGTAACCAAAGATTGGTAATGTGGATTACAAGTAATCTTTGACTTTCAATATACCAGTATTATTTTTTTCCGCTCCTTCCCCCATTAGTTTTGCTGCTTCACTGTAAATTAAGGGGCTATTTATTTATTTTTAATAATTTAACAACTCCCAAATCGAAACACGAAACCGAAAAGACACAGAAAAATAAAAGATAACGGTAGCAGTTGGGATTCGAACCCAGGACCGTATGGTCTATCCGGGACATGCGCTCTATGCCATTGATTTTCGATAGAAGCACCTTTGAATATATTTTGGTAGCGCCTAGAACAAAACCTATTTTGAATCCGTACTTATTATTTACTTTAACCTTCCCGCTGTACGTGAACAATCTAACTGTGCTTGCTTCATCTAACTTTAATTGCTATTATATACATGTTTTGATCCCCGATTAGCGGGTCATGCTTTTTATGCCTTTGTACAGGTACCTCTTCCAAGAATTTGGATCCAAATAACGCTGAATATTTCCACTTAACAGTTTCGCCAGATCTTCGTGTTTTGGCCAGTCGTAGTAATAGTCCATGGCTAAATTGGTTTCTGATTTTCTGACCCAACGCTCTCATTCTCATAGATCTTCGAAAAAGGTCAAGGTACCAACAGAAATGGTGGCCATATCATGTTATCATGTAATCCACCAATATTCCTCATGTCCCTCCATATAAAGTCAAATATGGTTATTGATCAGATCGTGGGCTTGTGGCAATAAAACTAATTGTTTCTCACAGTTTTATAACAATATAATCGGTCCAATTATTGCTACATTCTACGCACGTTCTTTATAAGCCGCTCACAGTAAAGTGTGGAGTTGATTTTTCTCGTCATTAGTAAAAAATTATAATAGAAGGATAATCATTTTTACAGCGGCGTTTAGTGAAACTCTTGTCGATGACGCTTCATAATAGTTAATAAAATAACCCAACGCATATTAAAGTTTATGACTTCGATTCTAACAACGTAGAATTTATAAAACGTTATTCAAATGTCAATTTAAAAAACAACTCTACAAAACGCCCTATTCGGTTGGCACCATTGCTTTCTCGGCATATGACGTCACACAGAGAGTTTTGCATTTGTACGAAAAATTTTATTTGTCTACTTTGTTTTGTATTTTAAATATTTTTCTTTTAATTTAAACTTAAATTGGATTACTTTAAACTCTATAAATTGTTGCTCAATATTTATAAAAACTATTATTACTGACCTTCTGATGATGAAATATAAATATTGTTTTTAATAATAATAATAATAATAATCGGATGATTTGTATAGCGCCGTTTTTACGAAAAATCACCCCAAGGGCGCTTGTCTAGTCTTGTTTAGTCTTTTAGTTTCTAGATAGGTACTCGTACATTATTTTATTACCTATCTTTCGTTATGGTTTACTCTGAATATAATACATATTTATGTACGGTGAGGTTAATTCTTGTTTTGACATAACCTCAAAAATGAGGTTCGGGATATTAGAAACACAGAAAAATAGAAGTGCGACTATGATTGCATTTATACACTTTAGTACACTGCAAAAACAATAGTGATGAGATGCTGACATTTTACAATGTGTTAAATTTTGAAGAATAAAAAACGTCTCCAATTTTTGCATACGTAATTTAGTATAAAATCTATTACGGCTAAATTCGACGGCAAAAATCTGTAATGGCCAAGTTCGACGGCAACGTGACGTCACATCCGACGAGCCATAGATTTCGTGCGATTTAGCGGGCTTTAAAAAATTCAAACTTTACTATTATTTTATGTATAAAAATGAACTTTACAAAAATTAAATTACTGAACCACTCAGATGTTATTTCGTTTTGGGTCACTTCATAGTCCAGAGTCTCTAGTTTACTAATTCTTCTTTGTTATATTTACCGAGTTATGTACAAAACAAATAAATAAAAACTAGTTACGTGCTATAAAGTAGTCAGTATATGTCTTGTCGGAACCATAGAACTCTCGTATTGCTTTCAAAAGTTTGCGCAAAAAACGCTGTTCGTGCTATTTATTTACGGCGGTACAAAGCGTTTACCGGACGTGTAATTAAGGCAGAACAACCATCCCGTTAACGATTACACGAATGTGAGGAATATTGACACGAACCACTATTACCATTCTGCTTAAACAAAGTAATTTTTTAATTCATTTAGTAATTATTTTATTGATCTATGATCATTTTCTAGTTAACTGGAACATAACAAACTGATCTTCGTTAACTGAATCACGGTTCTCATTTAGTATTATTGAAATAAATGGTCCGATCGACCGCAAATCGGAAGTGGTTTGTTCGTAAAACAGTTTGCTTTTAATCTATTTACTTTCCGTTTTATACTTGACGCTTCTTTTACCGTAGTATTTATTATTTGTGGCGGTTTTTGTGGGACTATCGTACAACTCATCTCGAATGAATCACGATTTCACGACAGGTCTTTTTTCCAGCCTAGTAATTTGTGGAAATTTACTTCGGTTTAATACCCGAATTTATTGGCAACTTTCGAATGCTGGTTCATTCAAGAAATCATCGTTTTATATTCGATTGATAAAAAAAAACAAAAACATGATTTAAATGATTAATTGTTTTTATTAAATATCATTACTATTTTTAAACTTTTTTCACACTTGATTTTATATAATACTAGCTGAAATACCCGGAATTGCCCGGGGTTATGAATGGTTGGAACTAAAGTTTTGAGGTTGCGATACGTTACCCATATCCCTAACCCTACCCCCTCACCCAGTAATTCTCCTCTCATTTTGAACGTCAGATGTGCAAAATTTCATCAAGATATACCAACATTACTATACTCCTACCCTACCTCTAAACCTACCCCTACTCCTACCCTATACCTACTTAGTAATTTTTTTCTTATTTTGAACATCTAGTATGCAAACTTTCATCAAGAAACACCAACCTTCTCCTTTGGGTGGTTTTACTAAATATCACGTAGACAGTGACCTTCCTCTTGTTTGAAGGTCAAATCTTCCTCATCTCTTTCTCGTCCCCACTCCCTTCACACGCATAATATACACAAATCGGGGATGGCATAGTTCCAGTTGCTCCGGGCAGTTTGGAATCTTGTGCGGTATTTACATATTTAAAAAAAAAAAAAATTACGCCTTTGTTTGAATCAAGACAGATGGTCAACACGACGATGCAATTTCATCCTTTTCATGACAATCACAACGATTTTTACGACAGTGCATACGTGGCTTCTCCCAAATTTAAAGCTTTGGAAGGCGTTTTTTTTTATTATTCAATAAAAAATCTGCTATTCCAAGTGGTTGGTCACTTACAATTTTTAGATAATGTTATTTATACTGGTAGGTAGTTTATTTGCAACACTTTTCCCACTAATTCTATAAATATGTATAAAATTCAACAGTTCATCGATATATCATTTCCTAATGGCTCGAAATAATTCAAACGACATCACTTTAAAACAGTGATGCTCAACCTTTTTAGCCGAAGGTTCAAATTAAACATTTTCAATTTGTTTGCGGGTCGCCGGGGGTAAGGGACATACTTGACATGGTTAATTTTGCAGTCGGTGGTGTTGATAACTTATCAAAACGGTAACTTTTTAATACATTCAACATATAAAGCACCAAAAAGCGCCACAATAGCAATTTTTCTATTTCCCAGGATAAGCCAATAAATTCTCTCTGTTTTTATCAAAATGGAACTCCGAACGATTGCTATTAAATAAGAAATATCAAAATCTATTCTGTTACTTATATGTTTTTAGAAAAACAAAAAAATGGAAGCTTACTCTTATAAAACGGAACCCATACGTGTATCTAACACAGCGCTTACAAAAAAAGCACCGCAGGCGAAAATTTTTTAGGTTCATCAAGGTCAAACCGATAAATTAATGATATTGATTTTTTTCGTTCGGAAAGTCAGATTCTAAATAAAAGTTTAGTCAAGATATCCGTAAGATTTTTTATAAAACAATATCGTTTAAAATGCACCGAACATAGATCCCAACGACAACAAAAAGTCGCAATTTTTTTTTCCTGTTTTTATGGTCAACCTCCAAAATTTCATCGTTTTAAGAATATGTTTAAAAAAGCTTGTTATTTTGAGCGGCCGATTCAAAACTTTGAAGACAGGCTAAAGTTTGCTTGTAAACCCCCTTGCCAAACAGTATAGAAACCTGTTCCTTGAAACCAGAAACCTTTTCGATATTTTATTTGGCCAAGTGTGCCGTAAGAAAAGGCTCGCGGCGCGCTGGTTGCGTATCACTGCTTTAAAAGCATAGTGCTCGGAATGGTTTTGGCTGAAAGGAAACGTGGATCATCTTATCTCGTGTGTGACAAATATGCATTAGGACTTGGTCACTCTCAGATAAGGTTGACATTCTTATTTCTCAAACACTCTAACATTGAGGTTTAAGTTACCCGATTAGGATACACGTCATAGGTATTATTTTTCTTGAAACTTAACATTTCGTAGAACAGACAGGAAAATCAGTGTCATAAAATTCATTGTATAAAAGATGCCTGAATGATATTTTTATTTAGCAACGATTATAAGAGCATTGGATCTATTATATAATAATAAAAAAAAATTATCCTCTTACAATCCAAAACTTGTTTTTTCTTTCTTTCTTTGTACATTCATTTTTACGTCATCCGAAATATAAAAACACGTTGCTTTTTTCACTTTGTCATTCACTCATATTATGTTATAAATAAAATAAAAATAAGTGGCGTTAATAAATAATAAATAAATAAAATAAACTTGTTACTAATTTTAACCAAATTTTCCATATTATTATGAAATTTGCCAAAAAGCCAATGTGTTTTACAACATTTAGATTAAAATTAGCGCAATATTCCCCGTTTGGGGAATTTTCTCGGAAATATTCCCCAAAAATAATTACCGGTAATTTATTCATCACTATCTACGGATATGCGAAAGGATATTTTATTTCCGGACATATTGCTTAAGGTTTGCTGCTTTTTAAATATCAGAACGTACCACACAGCAAATAATACATAGAGATGCCCTAATACCCAAGGGAAATAAAACAAAATGAGAGGGACGAGCTAGGCGTGCCGCCAATTTAAGTAAAACAGTAAATAAGTAAAAAGGTTCGGCTCATTTACAAAAACTGAGTATTTAGATTGATCATTTATGGAAATGTTTTATAATTTGCTTACCGCAGTCAAAATTATACGAAACAAACGTGAACGGCAGTAATCTTGTGCCAAATTGGATGTCATTGGGGCTAGTCTAATTATTAAATACCAAAACAATGTACCATCAGCACAGGTGACAATAAAGAGTTGATTTACGTACCTACTTATATGTTTTCGATCTTTCACTTGTTTGTCATTTGCTTTAGTATCATTTTTGCCAGACGATAATTGTTGTTTATTGTACTTTTTAATTATTTTTGATATATATGTGTGTAATTTTTAGGCGTATTGCCTGTTTTATGTACTAAAATAAAAATAAAATAAAAAATAAAATGGTCTCTGCATTCTGACGTCAGTGGCAGGTACATACTTATAAAATATGTAGTCACCACGAAGTTTATCTTATGTGAAAATTTGGGGAGGGGCTCAGGCTTTGATGTTTACACATCAAAATCTGATTGACTTTACCGTTGAATACGTCAGAAACCCTGCACTAACACCTTAAAAGCCTATTATTAAAACGCTAAGTAGGTAGATCCCATCACCGGCTCTACCGTATTGTTTTATCATCCGCGTTGGGCTGTCGCTGGATTGTTTCATCTTAGAAGTTGAATCGGCTGAACAAAGGGAGATTGATTGCTTAAAAGCTTTCGCACTTACCTTATAATCAACGGAGCCGCTATGCAAAGCAGACATATTGTTCCGTGAGCTTTTAACACTAACGTCTATCTAGTTTTATTGCTTTTCGATACGTCTAACCGACAGGTCTCACGCCCTTATGTTAGAGAATAGGTAATTAAAAAAAAAGTTATTAGTAAGAGATGTACGACAGAATAGATTGCACGATACCGGACGACACTAGATGCAGACGGAACGCAATGTTGTAATGGGCCTTGTAATCACTTATCATTTGTCCACTCGCTATTTGCCAATACTCCTTTATAATCTTAAATTATAAAATAAAAGATTTCTGCAAGTATAAAAGTTTATTTGAACGAATATAATTCTACCAATGAGAAGATTTAATCGAATGATGTGTAATAATTAACAACTAATAACTCTAATTAACTCGGGGTTTGAGCAAATCTCCAAGATGATTTTGCTAACAATTAGTTATATTAGATTTGGCTGATGCAACATTATCAGGGGGTAATTGTAAATCTACATACATGAAACAATCGTCTCAATAAGTTAAATATAGCCCCATGTTACCATTAAAATAACAAATTAAATATACTAATTCGTGAGGTCCTTATCTGGATTCCAATGGCCGCTTTGAATATTTTGCTGTCCGTTCGTAAAGGTTTCCTCCTGTAACGCTGTCAAACATAAACTCTCTAGGGACGGTGTTGTATCATTTGAGGTGTCGAATATCATAAACATGGCTGGGGTAAGTACTTGAATCGTCACACTCTGTGTTTAAAAGCATAAAATTCGGGTGTTCGTTATATTTATCAATGCCAACTAACGAAAATAACATAAACAGGGCGCTTGTGGAACACTAAAATATATCACATAATAAATGTTTGAACCTTAACTCCCATGTTAGTAAAGACAATATTCGCAAAATCGCATTTTGTACACATCAGAACTTTAACCAAAATGGTTGATAAAATAAGATAAGTTAGGTACCTACTAGAAATGAGCTTCCGTAGGAAATAGCCATTTTCAAACAATTATTCGAGTTAAATACTAATAAATAATTGTTTGAAGAACTATTTTAATAAGTAAATATCTACATAATACAAAATCAATGGTTTATTCGTCAGGATACAGTGAAAATATTGACATATAAACATAGACAACATAATAACAATAAATGGTGCGAGAAGGTATTAATGTAAAAATAATTTTATAAAATTATTATATTTATATTACTAGAAATCTAAAAAAAAGTCAAAGAACAGCCAAGGCACCTAAATAATAATTTTTTTGAGTAAAATATAAATATTTTTAAAGTTTATTATTTATTTATTATTTAATTATAAATGATGCCATAAAGCGAATTTTCATATTTAATAAAGAAGTTATATTTTAAGTTTTGGACTGTAGTAAAAATTTTATTAATAATTTTTTTTAGTTAAAATTAATTCAAACCGTTTCTCATATAATTATTTATAAAATCTCATTGATAAAATTCCTCCCTATTAAAATATTACGTGCATCCGAACGATTGCATAACCTTGTTTTTTATTTGAAAATTCTTTAAGCGTTTGGCTTCATTGAATCGTTTTGCTGCTAATATTGACTTATGACAACCATCATCCCAAACCCCCATCTATTATATATACTTGAAAACACCCAGAAGCCTTCATTTTGATGTTTATTTAAAATAAAACTTATTTCTCATATCAGTTTTTTAAAAAGGTTTAATTAAGTCAATTTATTGTGTTAAGTAGGCATTTTAATGGTGGAACTTGTTTTGTGTTTGATCCCGCAGTATGCAAATTTTAAAATTGTTTGCATTCCGATGCGTCAATTATTTTTGCAGGACAGAAAAATGTTACTTAAGTAGAACCTCTTAAAAAATTCCACAAATCAATCAATTTTATGATAATTTTTAATAACTGTAATTTACTGGTTGTTTAACATTTTTTCAACATTTTTCCAATACACTCACGCGCTACTTGCGTATGCTGTACATGTTTTTATTTAATATTTTTTTTGGAAAAGTTAAATAAATAAATAAAAAATTCACAGGAGGCCTTGAGGGAAATTATTTTCCTTGAGGCCTATATCATCTTTGGAGATGCTGTGTGGAGAGTCTTTTAGAGGATAGGAAGGAGTGAACTTGGGTCTTGAAGAGATCCATGTTGTTGGATGTAGGAAATACAGAGGCCGGTAGATCATTCGTAGATGAGTCATGGAAGCGACCCGTTCTCATGTGACGAATATCAACCATGTGCAAATGTTGGACGCCCGTTTGGCGTGTTTCCCCACTTTGCACCAGTGCCGAAGGGATCAATGACGCTAGTTCCTCAGAGCATATTCCATTAAAATACAGGTAGAACAAGGACAGCATTCACACCTGACGTCTGTGATCCAAAGATTGCAATCCGTTTGTTAAGTTAGGCGAATCTATCAATCGGACCGCCCGTTTCTGCACAAAGGGTCTTTTTCAGATATTTTAGGGCTCCCGACCAGAGGTGGGTTCCAAATTCTACAGTGGGGCGCACTTGCGATTTGCACATGTATATTGATTTCACCCCGATGATGGAATACTATTCAGAATCGAAACCTTGTTGTAATAGCTTTAGTTATGTTATCTTAATTTTCCGCTAGCTACCTGCTCCTCCACCCTCCTATATTCTTTCTCAAATAACTTTTTGTTTCCTTATTTTGTCCTAGAAAATAGGAGCTTGGCGTTGTGCATTATATCAGTAAGTACCTACTACACAACCTTGTCTTGGTACAAACTCCTTGCTTCATCCACATCCAGACGTCATCTCATAAAATAATAATAATAATAGTAATTGGATGATTTGTATAGCGCCATTTTTGCGAAAAATCACCTCAAGGGGGCTGTACAAATATTACTTCCTATTCTCTATGTACAAATAGATACAGAAAAACATACTTACCTGGTATGTCGTTTCAGATGAACACAGTTTTATTAGAAAATTTAAGCTTTAAAAAGATATGAATTTTACAGTTTCTATTTTATCCTCCTTTTCTATTGATGTTACATTTATCAGAAGATTGGTGGTACAAGAAGAGTTGGTATTGATTTGAAATATTTGTAAAATGTCATTAAAAAGCTTAAGAAGTTTTTAATAGATATTTACATTTGTTATACTTTTGACATGACCCAACACTCAAGCATTTGATCACTCGATCCTGTCATGTCTTCCCCGACTCTTTTCCTTTAGCGTACTATTGAAGTAGAGGACAGGTTAAGCTAAGATCGAGCACATTAAAAATAGAGAGATAACACGTTATATTATCTTTTTTTTTCTTGTAGAATTAGCCCTATTTAGCATCGTTCGCTTTCACTTCGGAAATAACTCTTACGGCTATCGTTAAGTTGTTTTTTTCACGTCTCAGCATTGCGTGCGACCGGAACTGACGTAAATATCTTCATACGTCATACGTGGCCACGGAAACATACTGGCAGGCATAGATATAGCACTTTACAGTTGGTTCCCAGGCTCGCATAATCATCGAGGAAAATCTAACGAAAGTGATTAGGACAAATGCCACTTGTTTGCATTTAATTTGTATCGGTAACTGTTTCTTAATTACAGTGCTTTGATTTGATCTAGATTTGATTAACTGAAGGTTGTATTCGAGTGTTTTCTATTTCTTTAATTACATGTTTTTTCAGCGCCAAAGTCGTTAGTCGTGATAACGATCTGTGACTAATAAAATAAGAGATAATTGCCTCAGAAAATATTTGAAACATGCAGTGCGTTATTTTATAGATAGATAGCTTTGTTATTTTTATTTCCTCATTTACGATTGTTGTCTTATTATTATTCATGTGTTGTGTTGATATTTTGACCAGATCGTGTAATTTTTTCGATACATATATCTTACCTACAAAAACACAATTGAAAGTATTTGTAATAATAATGATAATAATGTAATAATATTTTGGTGATTTGTATAGCGCCGTTTTTGTGTAAAATCACCTCAAGGGCGTTGTACAAACATTTTACCAAGGCTCTATCCTACTACTAAGTATGGATGATTTATTAAAACTTAAGTCTTAATTTATTAATATCATAAAACTGTACTCGTATGTACGCTGTATCACCAATAATGAATGCTGCATAAAAATGAGCATTTAAAAAAAAATATATTTCGTTATACTTACCTGGCAGGTAACTTTCCATTAGCACTGTTTATTAGATTGTATATAAAATTTTGTACGCAAAAGATATAATTATTGAAAACGCTGCGTGTTGCATTTTATTGTAGGCGCTATTTATTCTAATTGTATATTATTTTATGTTCGTTTTAAGAAAAAGGAATTTGATTGGAATTTTATCTTCCTAAATGTGATTCGTCGATGAGGTAGATGACTAAGATAAAGTGTAATTTAGATATACTCCTATTTATAGGCAATGCAAGAATGGCACTTATATTGAATTTAAAGATATTCTGCATTATTTGTGACTCTAAAGAGTATTTTATTCTATTAGAATCTCTGCAAATAAGCTCATAAGAATCTCTGCAAATCTGTTACATAATTATATTTATTGCTATTCAAAACTTGTGAATGATTTCCTACATTTACGTATTGATTTATGCTCTATTAATGGCAGAAGCGTGAGGTGGCTCTTTATTGGTTCCTAGTCAGTGTTTACAGCGCTTTGAAAAATAGTTTTCTCTTTGCAAAATGTTGGAAAAACATACTAAACATATAACTAACTATCTGCTGCGTTCAACAAACATTTTTGTTCCGACGTTTGAAGGCTTTATTTCAAATATTACAGTAATGTACATGCTTGATTTAAAACTGCAAAATAATCGGTCCAAGCTTGTACGAGTATTATTCAAAACACACCTCCTGCTCCAGGAGCGCATTAAACAAAGAGTCATCGGCGTTATGCAAAGCTGGCACTATTGTCGACCTTTGCGGACCTTTGATACTTTCGACTGGGGCAGCCTGCTGCAGATTGGCGCTATGGCAGTGGTGGCTGGTGGGTGCTTTGCTTTGGACACGGAATCGATTACTGTGATTGGCACCGCACGACTCTCCCGGGATGTATGGATCATGGCGCATGGAGCATGGTTGTAAAATAAATAATAAAATTGTATATTTGTACAGCTATTGCATGACGCAACTTATGTTATGAGATTACACAAAGCAGTACAACATGATGTGGACTCACCTAATTATAATATTTATTTCATAATAAAAAAATAAAAATTAAGATGAACCTCTTCCCGATAATAATAATAATAATTACATGATTTGTATAGCGCCGTTTTTGTGAAAAATCACCTCAAGGGCGCTGTAAGGGATAACTGTACACATAGTCGATTGTAGGAAGATAGTGATATCACATTAAAATGTAAGGTCACATAGCAAATAATACTAGGCAGTGGCGTGCACAGAGTTTTATCAAGATAATCAGTAGGAAAAACAGTGAATTCATTAATTTATAGTAGTAATAACAAAGCATTTATATAGCGCAGTTTTGTTTTATTTCACTTCAAGCGCGCTTTGCCATAAATAAACTTTAAAAAAATATTAAATTACTCCATTCAGTGATATTCCTACAGTGCTCCTTTTAAATTCTATTTATGCATTCTTAACAAAACTTCTTTACTGAGAATGGCAGAGTTGCTAGCTTTAGATGATGTTTGTTGGGATTATCTGTCATATCAAATATTTAAATAACCGCGTCATTTATACATTTTACGAGCCAATTACCGGATACATCAAATATCAATATTTTTAGATACTGCACAAAATTGCATGAAATAAAACCAGCAAAACATATGATAATTATTTCGTTAGTAAAGTTGTACTAATCGATAGAGGTACCAACAGATGGCACTGGTTCCTACATTTGTAATTTGTACACGTGTATATTCTCTCTGTAGAATACCATCAACATTAGAATATGTTTTGCACAATTAGATTTGAGACGTTATAGGTGATCGGTGGGACGCGAGCGACACTGCGATTCGTAGCTGGAATTTCATATTTTCGAAAGTATATGAGTAGATTGATTTCTTGCAATATTTTCATAATTTTTTATATATTTTGTAATGTGAGCAAGGTAGGGTGTCAGTTCTTATATGCCTATATTGAAGGGATGCTTCTGATACTAGGTGTAGATAAATAGAAGATGAAGCAGAAGAAGACGGAGCACCTCTTGGCTTCGGTACTGGGGTGACTGGAACGAGCGTAGTTCAGCTGATTTGTTTTGGGCTGCATTTTGTAGTGTAAAGTTTACTGTTTACCGTGATAAAAGCTAACTTCTGATGGGAGAGGACAATAATGTTAGTAATAAGACTCGTTGGGAGATTTTTCAAACAATTAAATAAATATGACTACTCTCTATATATAAAAATGAATGTTTGTCTGTGTGTCTTCGATTTTCTCGAAAATTACTCCACCGGTTTCGCCGAAAATGGCACAGTTTATACTTATTAGTGCCGGGAAGGTTTAGAGATTAGTTTGAATGAAATCCAATATGTAAAGCTGATGCTATAACCTTTTAAAATTGGTATGAAAAACATTGAACCCGCCATGTTGAACCGAGGTTATCCCATAGATATACAACTCTGGTTAGCCACAGATTACATATTCGAAAGAAGAAAGTTTGTTTGGGTAGAATATTTTAAAAATGGAAAACACAAGTAGGTACCTACTTAAGAACTTTTTTTTTATTTATACATACAAAAAATAAATTCATAACTTCATAAATATATATAAGAAGAAAGGAGTGTAAGAAGAATGTATGACGCGAATGTGAATGGAAGAAGAAGCTGGGGACGCCCGAGGAAGACATGGCACGATCAAGTTAATCAAATACTTGAGTCGCGCCATGTCAGAAGTTGGAATAATAGAAAAGAATGTATGAGACGATGTTCGAATGTGAATGAAGCAAGAAGTGTATGCCAAGATCGAGTTGTTTGGCGGTCCGTCCTCTCTGCCTACCCCTGCGGGAAAACGGCGTGATGGTCAGTTAGTTAGTTAGTTAATAAATATATTCCAAAAAAAAAGTCCCGAACAAGGCCTGGTACACGTCATCAGCTAGTAAAAAATAAATCACGTTAATTCGTATGGCGCCGTTTTTGTATCATCCCAGAACAAGTTATACGAATTTATTTATTTATCAAGTTTTAATATTAGAAAAAACCGTCATAATCCGGTCCGATTTTAGTTGTAGTCGTAAAAACAAATGAATGCACCATTTCTGTGAACCTATAAAAGTTCTATTAGGTTGGTTATTTTAAGTTGTTTATTTTTCTGAAGGCGTTTCTTCCAACCTGCTCTCCAAAAACATTTATTTCAATGAATGAATAGATGTATTTCATCGCTGCTTTCTTCCCAATCAACCACTCACCTCACAATATAGATACAAGATACAATCAACCTGTAGTACTTGCATTTGAATCCGTATTCAATAAGAATAAATTGAAACCTCAGGTGCACTTATTTCATATTGTATATATTTCAAAATAGGGCTGCGATCTTTTGTATTCTGCAATAATATATGGGGGGGGGGGGAATCTGTTCATAATGACGCAGGCCGTGTCTGGGGGAGAGGTTGAATGGACCGAGCACAGCCTCCCTTGGAAGGTGCTATTGTTGCTGTTAAACCTGCAGATTGAGAGGTAAAGCATAATCACCTGTTGGTCAATGAATACCCAACCTTATCGAATGCTTTACAGCAGATGGTAAAGATCGATGAATAAATAACACGAATTCTACCTTCAACAGATTGCATTGCTTTCAACAATCAAAATGTATGGCAAAAATGTGAAATCCGATATTTTTCATAGTAATGCGACGGGCATACAAAATACTTTAACGCATGGACAAGATACACACTTTTTCTCGACCTTTTATTTTATTGAGTGTTATAAAATTTATATTATTCGTCTTCTATCTTCTTCTATCTTCTTCTGTCTTCTTATATTTTCTTCTATCTTCTTCATTTAATTTGCAAAGCTGACATACACTTTAATCCTGTTTTAAGACCCTTAGCCTAAGCTAGTTATTACGAGTAAAATCGTAAACCTATGCACTTCCGCCAGGTTTAAAACTCCTTTTTATTTATTCTGTATTGATTCGTGATTATTTCTTACGCGTTTTTATTGGTATTGCCTGCATGCAATTAGGGAATTTAATTCCAGGATGAATTTGCAATCCTGGGATTACAGAAATAGCTTTTCATGGTAAAAAAATGCTATTTAGTTTTTAAAATGTTACGTTTTTGTAGTTTTGCTACTTGAGGGACTATGTTACGCAGAGACAACTCAAGCTCAGGTCGGTCAAGCGTCGAATAAACTGGTACGAATGCTGCTAAATTTGGAGACAGCTTTCAATGTACTGGGTCCACATTCTTAGAATGGCCTTCCATTTGGTTTATGAGGTCAGAAAGTAATTTCGAAATCTTTAAGAAAAAACTAAAAAAATATATCTATTTAAAAGGGGTTACAAACTTTAACAAAATGTAAAACGCCCTTTAGGTGATTTTAAAAACTAAACGGCGCTATAGAAAGGTTGACTACTTATTATTAATATTAATATCCTTCACTAAAAATTGTAGCCTCAGAATGAATTATGTTTTTTATTATTTAAATTTATTATTCTGCTAGCCATATTTACATATGACCTGTAAATACATCATAGACATGATTAACCTTCAATCAAAAATAATATTACAGCATTATACTTACAAATGACAGAAATATTACTAAATAATTTTGCTTCTTCAATAAATCTAAATTACTAATAAAATTAATAAGTTTTTATTTTAATTTTTTTTTTTATCTGAACCCACACAAAAGTCCCAGCTGTTATACCAGTGAGATTATGGCATCCCCGATTGGGGTATGTTGTGAGGCTAAAGGCATTATGAAGGGGAAGGAGATACGTAAGAGGAAGGCTGGGAAGTACCCGGCTATTCAGATCTCGTCACCAAACATGGCTAAAGCCATATAAAGCAACGTTTCGATTCTGAATATTGATCTATCACCAGAGCGAAACTGACAGTATCTAGAACGTTCCGCAAATATACTACATATTATTCTATATGAATAAATTGTGAAATTACACAATTTATTCAAATAAAATTTAGTTGCGCACGCTGGCATTTGAACCCGCGACTTCCGGATTCGTAGCTAAAGATCGTAACCACTCAATCACTTAAATACTTTGTGTAAACCACTATTTAATATATAAATATAAATATTAACATGTTACTCATTAGGGTACACATTATCCATATATTGTGTATCCTGGATGAGGGAAGCTTCGCTTCTGAAACATGTTGATATTTATATATTAAAGAGTAATTTACAAAAAGTTTTCTTATTAATTGTATATGTAATTTTGGGTTACGTTGAAAATTGTGATGTAAACAATTCGATGCATTAATTCAATATGTTTTATAAAAAAAATCTCCCCGGTGGTTTGAGGATTAAACGTAGGTACCAATTCCCGGGGTTAATGTTCTAATAAACCCTGGATTAAATTCCCAACATACTCGTACTATATTATGCATCAAGTCCAAGTGTAAGGTATATGTACCGAGTTGGTAATAGCGTCTACAACCCACCTCTAGTCTGCACCTGCCTGCCGCCTAGTGGAGTATAGCCTAGTAACTTGGTACTAGTAAAGTGGGTACGTGAATGACTCCCATTACCCTCCGCTGCACCTGGTGCCCTGGTACCCAGGTTGAATGTTACACTAAGATGAGGGGTGCTTTGATTTTACGCAAGCGTGTTTTTGATTTATAAATATTTTTTTATTAAACTCTCTTTGAATTCATGTTCTACGCTTTCACATGTTTGAGATTACCTCAATATAAAAGAAAAGGTCGTGTAGATTGTCCACATTGGCACCTGTAGAGCTAATTGATGGAGAAAGGAGTGTCTGGATGACACATGACGTCTAGATGGCTTGCATAATAGGTTGATCGCGTCCCAGGTAGATATGGAACGATCAGATGAAACAAATAATTGAAACAAAATTGTAGCGTATGCATGAACGGAGGTGTGAGGCATAACATTATCACTGCGCACCTCTGCGCAGAACGATGCGCTACTTCATTTTGGTTGTTTAGAGCTGTTATGTTTGACGGCCGACTACAATTCGATCGATAACTGAGAATCAACTGTTAATTGGAGACCGATTAAAAATTAAAAATGGCGCTTATTGTTGTGTCGATTGTCAATCAATCGTGGCAGAGGTTGAAAATCCCAATCTTAGCAATAACTGGCTGCGTCAACTGCGAGGACTACGTTTAGGTACTATGGCGTGTCGTCTCCAGTAAATAAAAGTGCATTGTAATATTTAATCATTGTAAAAGATCTTGTGTCGGCTCTCACTCCAACACCTAAATTTTCAAGTTTGTCAATCATCATTTTGTATCTTAGTCAAACTCGTATGTTGGCATAATTATCACTGTCGCAATGTTACAAGGTATGAAGAAGAACGAGACAACCATTCATTCATTCGCCTTTATACTCCCATAAGTCATGCTGTCTCTTTCATGCTCGATTGTCCCTTTCATACACTCGGACATACGTTCACCTAATCTAGTAAGTTTATTTTACTTTTATATTACGATTCATCTTCTCGTCATTTCTCCACACCTGTCTCTCCGTTATTTCCTCTTTACAATGACACATACATAATTGCATATTACTCCAAATTCCTAAGGAAAACCACCTAAATACTATCGTAAATTCCCCTTAGTTCCCGGAGAGCACAATCGGGCTTCTTATAATTTCTTACCCCGTTTTTTCCCCCTGTCGGTAGTTAGGTACCAGTTGTGTTTAGTCACTAGCCACAAGCCGAGGCTGGCAACCTTAATGTCAGTCTCGCGTTACTTCATGTTCTTTATCTCGCATTTTTTGCTTTATTTTCATTCCGCCAGTAGATAATTATTATTACGAATAGCCCGCACTAACGCTAGTTTTGTATCGTGTCGTTTAAGTGCCTTTTTCAGTCATGTTTTTGTCGTCAATTTCAAATAGTTGAAATGCCTCGTCTTCTTAATGTGGGTATGAAAATTTTTTCAGTCTTTGTTATGAATTTACTTGCACATCGTACGCAACTTAAAAATATTGTCACAAGCAGAAAGAAGCAGACTTCTGATCCGAAATACTAGTAAAATGAATAGGAAATGTGATTTTGCTCGAACCACTGTTTAATATATAAATATCAACATGTTCCGAAGGCGAAGCTTCCCTCATCAGGATACGTAGTATTCTGAGAAATATAGAAATAGAATAGAATTCTATTTCTAATTCTATTCTTGTCATTATTAGGTTGAATCTCCGTATACTTTGTATTCTGATGAGGGAAGCTTCGTTCCGAAACATGTTAATATTTATATATTAAATAGTGGTTTAAACAAAACATTTCTGTATTTATAATTTCGAAGCTGTCAATTCATGGTGCAATTCCATTTTAATATTTTTTTTTTGTTTTAAAATCTTTGTTACTATCTTCCATTTGTTTATTTATTTAAACAACATTTTAATTATTACTTAAATTCTGTGTTCGGCGAACGGGAGTGTACAATTGTGATATCGTGTTGGGCTTGTCATTATGTTGTTGTCAGTGTCAATATGTCGAAGCATATGTAAGTAGTTGAGTTAGCCGTTTTTATTTTCGATGTGATCAATAGCCCAGTGAGTAGAACGCTCGACTAGCAGTCGTATGAGTTGAGTTCGTCGCTCATAGCGGGTAACCCACCTTCCATCTCCCTTTTCAATTAACTTTAGTCCTTGATCTTTTTTTTTTAATTCAACATTAATATTATAATTCCATAAGGGGTAGCATATTATATAGTATATAAGTAGTATTATTTTCAGTAAAACATCTCTTTTATGACAGTGTTTTTTTGTAAATATCTCTTTATAAATCTAAGATCTGTTTCATCTGCTCTCAGTCAGTGCGCACCGCTTGGTTTGCGCCCGTTTTTCATCTTATAAGGAATGTAACAAGGAGGAAAATACCTTCCTATAAGGACCGGTAGCCTCGTTGGACGCCGGCAAGTCTCCGCTTTAGGACATGATACGAGTCTGCGAGATGCAATTCTAACCTTCGTCAAACCAACCGACCAACTACCGCACTTATTGCAGTCATCTAATCATTATAATGTCGTTTCCACTGGATGGATAAAAAATATATATGGTTTTTGCTTCGATGTTGTAATGCAACGAACTTTAGGTTGGTACTTACGCAGTAGATTTTACTCAATGTTTGAATAATTTGTCCCTTTTTATGTCTTATTTAGCAACCATAGAAAAATTGTCATTATAATTTCGATGGTCTGCGGACGTATAAAAAAATATCTAAGCTTTTTATTTAAATGTACGAGTTGGTACTTTCGTAGTAGATTTTACGCAATGTTTTTATGTTGTTCCCTTTTTAAATGTTGTCATTACAATATAGATGGACTGCGATTGTGCAAAAAATAACTATGAAATATCGAACTTACATTGGTACTTTCGTAGTAGATTTTACTCAACATTCTTCAAAGCGTTTTTTTTATTTATCAACCATAGAAACAGTAATTTGACTCAATATTTGATGGATTGGAAGATGGGTTATTGGAGTGGAAAACAGTTTTGGAGGGAAAACCGTAGGGAAACAAGTGTTTTGAGAAAAGATTGAGATATGTTGGAGGTTAGAATAATGTGTTATTGAAAAATTGTGATATGGGCAATAATCTCAATAAATCATGAAAAATGCAATGTTATACTTTCAGTGGCATGAACGATTTCTAAAATAAAACTTCTTCAAACGATTGTTATTCACCTTTTGGCGTCATTATTAATTAATTAATTTAAAAATATACTTTGTTTACATCACTTAAAAAATATTCTACATGTTTCGACAGCAATGCTGTCATCATCAGGAATATATGAATACTAAAAAGTAATTTTAAGACAAATGATTTACATATATATATATATATATATATATATATTTAATCATTTGTCTATTCTTGTAATTATTTTTTAGTAATCATATATTCCTGATAGAAACATGTTGAATATTTACGTATATTTATAAATTGGTGTAAACACAGTATATTTTTTAATTAATTGATTTCAAAAATATTTACAAATCGATTATGTGTGATATCCAAAGGGTTTTATTGCCATTAGTTGAGAGAATCTTAATATATTATGAATGTTTTACTTCTTACTCATTTTCTGCACCTGCCTCGCTGCACCTGTGAACAAGGACTTGCTGCAATTATTATTTATCTATTCAGAATGATTTATCTATGGCTATAATTGGTTTCTATGTAAAGTAGTACATGGATGCTATAGAACACGTTATTGCTATATAAATAATTGTGCATACATTACTCAGTTATTCGCTGGATTGATTGAGTCAAGCGGGAATGCTAAATCTGTAATACCTACATTTTAAATGGAAGATGCTCCGAGAAATGCCGAACGAACTCGTGCACAATTCGTCGCCCACAACACAAACGGGCGTATCTCATATTTAGCAAATTTACAAGAGAGCCAAAAAGTGGTTTTTATTTTGGCTGATTATTATCATTTTTTTTTACATGTTTCGCTAATGTGGTAAAGGAAAATACCTAATTAAAACCCCATTACTGAAACATATAATAAAATGTGTAAGAATCCGGCAAAAAGCATTTTTTTCTTGATCTCCTGGAAATTTACTAAATATGAGATACTCCTGGTCGTGTTGTGGGCGACAAATTGTCATTTACTGCCATATTAGTAGTTCGCCTCTGCGTGATTTGTCAGTGCTATTTCCTCCTGGATACAAAATGGGTTTCTTCAAGACCCTGTTTCACCCCCTCATTTAATTATTGAGTCCCTTCACACAGAATCCACAAAAGTTACCAAGTTTAACACTAAGGTTTCCCGCAGTGCCTCCTCTCCGGATCAAAATGAATACAAACAAAATTGATCGTTTTTTTTATAAATCACAGACTTCTTTAACATTCGACATACGCAGTTACGAATTATTTACAGGTTATAAGATATATTAAGTTTAAATTAAAAAGCGAAAAGAAAGAACTGGACATTATTTAGACTTTTAGATTGCTATTTTAATAGTGCAAAGCAAAATAAATCCAATCATCTTTTGCCAATCCGTCATCATCCGTGGCCATTGTGAACACCTGTTTCATCTCATCTCGATATCATATTAATTGGAGGTACGTCGTTACACCCTATTGAAGAATAGCTTACTCTGTATTAGAAACATGTTTCATTTTTTTAAATACTGAATTGTATCATATAACCATTTGTAGCAGCGTTGTTAGAAACAAATATGATATTCTGCCATTACAAAGGCACGCAATCGAATATCTTTCAAGAGGTTTCATTTAACCAAATCTCGCGTTTTTGTAAAATGGACTCTTGGTTAGGATACTTTTTTACTGGGTAGGTAAATATACCTGTTTTTTTGTTGATTTACCTTTTGTGGGGGATTCGAAGGGTGTGTGAAATCATTGAGCGAGAAAAGGTGGCGTTATATGACGCTTGGATGGCAAATTATTAATGGTTGCTTAAGATCAGTCAAAAACCAACACCCCGGAATTTATTGGCTTCTCAGATTCATCATGAATTCAAGTGATGAGTTAATTAGTTGTAGGATTGGCGTGTTTAGTGGAGGAAGGAAAATATTAACGGAAGGGATAGGGTTAGAGAAAGATAGGTGTATTCTAATAATAATTTGCCGATTTGTATAGCGTCGTTTTTGTGAAAAATCTCCTCAAGGACGCTGTACAAATATTACTCGCTAGGGTTTATCTTATTATGTACAAACAGATATAGAAACATACTTACCTGGCAGTTCAATCCAGATTAACACGTTATGTTATAAAGTTTTATCTTGCGAACATATGATTTTACACTCACAGGACACGATGTTAGAAATCACTGCACATTCCACGATATTGCATTTACTATTTTATTCTTATTTGTTATTGATATCATATTTATTTGAAGATCGGTGGCAAACGAAGGGTTGGTATTTATTTTGATAAATTACGTTTTTTTTTCTAATTTAGGACTGGAGAACAGATTTTTAAAATGACCATAAAGATTAAAAAATTCTACTCGGAGTTTATTTGTTTTATAGTTATTTACAATGAGTAAGTTTCAATTTTTTTCTGTAAATTACTTTAGGTAGGTACTAACCGGCTAGCTTCGCTATGTAAATTGGGTTTGCAACTGTATAGTTGCAAGTTTTATTAAAATTGATTCTGTCTCTTCTTTAATCCTTGCAAATTTTTTATAATTTTGATAGATGTAAACTTTTTTCAGATAAGATTCAAAGTTAGATACTTTTTTAATTTCTCTTGTTCCAACCCGTTATTCCTCGAATCGTAATGTTGCTTGAAATAGCTTTAGCTATGTTTAGTTAGTATATCTGAATATCTTGGTACACCCTATTTGTCCCCTTCTTATACTCCTGTTTCTTTCAGCCTCCCAACATTTTCGATTGGGGGTGCCATAGTCCCACCGGCTCCGGGCATATTCTGTATAAACCAGTGTAGAAGCTGAGAGATTTCACCTTTCTTTTCAGATATATTTATATAATATTAAAACTAAAAAAAAAAAACACTATTTTTTCATATAATTTTATTCAGTCAATTTACTGAAAATATGTATTTTTAATTAATCATTAAAATTATTGTAATTTACAAATTAAAAATATACTTGTATATTGGTTGAGAATCGAACCCCGATCAAGTACTTGTAGGGCAACTATGCTGACCATTACACCGCATAATTTGTACTGAAAATAAGAATGATTCTTTAATTTTAGAATGTTCCGTACACCACATCATATTCGAAATTATATTGTTTTTTAATAAGCCGATATTTATTGTTCCACGTACTTGTGACAGACTTACTTTGTCCGTAACAACTTTTAAGTAGGTAGGTACTAAATTGCGTTCTTTTTTTCAATACTAAAAGCATTTTTATTATATTTTTTATGGAATGGCAACAACGGTCACATTCAAAATTCGAACCATTTGCCACACGACCAAAGAGGGTTTGAAGTTAAAAATCATAAATAATGTGATAAGAGACACAGCTGCGTCGGCCGTCGCGTGCGAGGGCAGAACACAGAAGACCAAGACCAGGCACAGCGGAGTGCGTTGGCGGCTTGTTATGGCTTTGCGGTGAATGTTCCTACCTGATCTTGCACTACACCACACACACCTCCCCAAACCTTAGGAAAAACATACGGCTAATACAACCACAACTTTAAAAAGTCCTATCATTTAATGAAACCTTTCTCAAACTTCAAAGGATTATTTTATCCCTTTTATAAATGCAGCTTTTACTTATTCAATTTCTTGATTTGTTCCGGTTGAACTTCAAGAATTATGATTGTATTTTCACATTGTCGGGGAGCAGCGCTTGTTGCATATGAGCGAGTCTTACCGTTGTCACTTCTGGTCTGTAATGTTTGACCATTTACAAAAAGGTGCATTGATTTCAGATGTTTTAAAGTGTGTTTGGTACATTGCAACGTAACCCTTTTCAGTTTTTCCAACATTTCTATTTGCTTTCCGGTTTGAATACGCGGACCAAACGTATTGTCCGATATGACCTGGAGGAAGGATCTGGCGCACGCTTCGATGGTGCACCTTCAAAGGATGCAGACAAAACCAGAAATTTAAATGCATTTTTATTTTATTTTCTATATTCTATATCGACGGTCCCAACATAAGGTGTCGAATCTGTATTTTGCGAGGTTTACGGGATTCGACTTTCTGCGCCCGATTTCATCGCGAAGTTTTCATAATTTTTATTTAATTAATGAGAATTTTTTGGCATTATCTGAAAATGTATACTATAATTGGATGGTTTTTTCGTTTTTCGTTTTCTACACCTTACGTTGAGACCGTTGATTATCAATATAAAGTCTATTATGAAGTTTCTCATAGCATCGTAAGGAATAATGTAAGAATAGGAATAATGTAAGAATAGGAAGTAAGATTTGTACAGCGCCCTTCAGGTGATTTTTCACAAAAACGGCGCTATAAAAATCATCCGATTATTATTATTATTATTATCGTGTCTTTATTTTGCACTGAATTACAATGGACTTAAAATGCGACTGACAATTTTTAACTTAATAAAATGTATTAAATACCTGCTCCAGATCCGGGTATAAACCTATTGTTACACTATTCCATTCTTCAGTAACGATCATGAAACCACTGTTTCGTGCTCTATCTTTTACCATAATCCAATTGTTCCACTATCCCGTGCTCCAGATCCGGGCTTGAACCCATTGTTCCACTGCTCCGTGCACCAGCTCCTGGTACAAACTTATATTACCACCGTCTTCTTATTTCGTTTTAGGTATAAATTCATTATTCCACAGTTTCGTGCTCGAGCACAGGACATAAACCCATTGTTGCACCGATCTGTGCTCCAACTCCAGGCATAAACCCACCGTTTCTTGCTCCAGATACGGGCATAAATTCATTGTTTCACTGTTCCATGCTCCAACTCCGGGCTTCGCTGTAAAGCAGCGGATTTTACTTAACTTAATTTAACTTGCATTGCCACATTCTCTTAATGTCGTCTCTCTTACCATGTTTTAGCCACAGATTCAAATCTCTCCCGTGTCGGTGTACGAGTAATTTTGTTGAGTATTCTATTGGCTTATTAGTTCAAATGGGACATTATTATTTATTTTCTCACTTGCCAACGCCCGACATTTCTTCGTAAGTCGATTCGTTGCCTTGAATACTTTGAGCATGCTCGTATATATTTTCGGTAATTGATCGTAGAAAGTGCATCGTAAAACGTTCAGATCCCTGGGAATTTATCTAGTACTTTTATTCTGGAGTTCCAATTAAGCTAAATGGTTTTTATGTCGTCTGGTCGTATTTTTTATACTCTTTAATTGTTATTTCAAACCTCCATAACTCAAGTAGAAAAAACCCGTCAAGATATTTGCATTCCATTTCCCGAAATTCGAACTAAAACACGCACTCCTTTGCAGGTGGCGAAAGAGCTGAAATTCCCGCTTAACATCGGACGCGTGTTTCGATTTTACGCAAAAAAACATCACCAAAATGCTTGTTTTATTTTATTAAAATATTACATTTTTTCACCGTCATATTCTGAAAAACTTAATTTATCACAATGAACATACGACAATGCCGGAAAAGTAGTTCGTAAGTAGATTTTTTTTTATGTTTGATACTTTGTTTTTCTCTAGGCTTATAAAAAGATTAACAAAAAAAAGTTAAACGAAATTCGAATGTGTGTTCTATTTGCAGTATTTAATTAAATCATCTATGATGTTTCTAGGCCATCCAATTCTCAAACCAAAAACACGTGATTTTGCATTACTTCCCATTGTATCGCCTTAAGATCATTTTGTGCATTTAGATGCAATTTTACCTCTAATTTAAATAATAATAATGTTATGTAGGTATAAATTCTTCCTATTTGTAAGAGGTGTCTTACAAAAATCTTTTACATATGTGAGAATACAAACTCATTTGTCATCACGTTAAGTATAATCCGTGGAATCCGTTTATCGGCTCCAAGTGCGTTTATATATTTTTAAAATAACAATATCTCGATATCCACGCCCGACCGACCCGTACCCATAAGGCTTATGCTGTAAGGCCATTGTCAGGCCTACGCCATGCGTGGGTTAAACAATGGAAACTGCCAACAATACCAAATGCTTTAAGCCTTATTTATCGCAGGTTGGAAATAATCTTAAGCTGTAGTAACAACCGAAATGCTTTACAATAATATCGGATAATATTTTATAATAGTGGTACCACTGACGTCGGAATTAATAGACTTTCCCTAAGTACTCTTTCGACGGCTTTCTTTGGAGACAAAGATCACGTGACATCCATTTTGGCACCAGCCTAGTTCATTGCCGTCCACGTTTGTTTCGTGTGATTTTGACTGCGTTACTTTTTACTAATTTGTTGTTTTACTGAAATTGCTCGCCTCCCTTATTTTCGTTTCTTCCCCTTGCGTGTGAGGGCATCTCTATGTATCACTTGACATGTTGAGGTACCTATCCTACTTATTAAGTTAATTTTTGTTTCCAGCTTCATAGTGAATTTAATTAAACTGTTTTTCGTACTTTATTAATTTATTTAATATCAACGGTATTAACATACGATAAACAATAATTACATGTCACAGTTAACTACAAGCATAAGAATATAGCAGCAATAATTTAAAGTGGCATTAGGTCGTATAATGACATCAGAGAGTATATAAATAATAAAAGTTCACGAAGGATATAAAAGTAAAAGATATGCATACATATAAAACATATAGTAAACTAACGTTAAATTAATATTCATTGAAAAGATATGATAGTATAGCCTTCTTGCACTTACCTTCAGTGCAGTTAAATAGATCTGCCACATGTGCGCGTATCTATTACTAACTTCATGTAATCTAGGTACAAGCGAGTGTTTGTAATGCTCAGTCCTGGTGTTACAATTTACAGGATTTTGGAACGAGTTGCTCTTGTAGGTATATGAAATTTAATGAGCTTAATTAATAATAATTAAATATAATAAATTATATTTAGTTTTGTTAGCTTATAGGGGTTCAGTCATAGGATTTTAATCACGGAACGACATCTGAACAATAACCTAATTTCGTTTTATAAATGAGTTATATTCAATCAAGTTAACGATAAATCACCGAATCGTTGGTCCACTTTTCAGGTTTCGTAGTTATCTCTCCGTCAGAAGATAAGTAAACACCTTTATCATATTTTTTAGTAAGATAATTCACCTTTTACAAAAAAGGTTAACACAAAATTTCACACCCTTAACGGTTTGGGTACGGAATGTGTTAAGTGATCGATGACACAGCTTTTTAACTTTTAGCACCCCAGGTTGGTATTTATTTTGACCATTATCAAAATAAATACCAAAATTAAGTAGTATCTCCAATAACATGTGTTTTCCAATATTAAGTCCTCTGCGTGTAAAACCGTATATAAATTTCGCTTATAAACAGTGTTCATCACAAGTGACCTGCCAGGTAAGTATGGTTATGTATGATATTATCTGCCTTTACATAAAATTAATATCATGTATATTTTAACGCGGCACCATATTCATTGGTCAAATGCATTGTACATATAGTTTGGAATTACAGATAGATGAACTGGTGAATGCAATTTGTTAGCGATTTGTTGTAATGATAGATTGTCTATAATAGTTAGAGGTAAGATAGAGGATTGGAAAAAATATACATATTTGTACAGCGCCCTTGAGGTGATTTTTCCCAAAAAACGGCTCTACCTATACAAATTATCCAAATATATATTTTTTAAATTATGAGTTTGGTTAGGTTTGATCAGGTTTATGAGGGTAAGGGACAACCCTACCAATCCAGATCGGGTCGCCAACCCTAGACACTGGTCGAGCGGTGTTATGGCGCCCGAGGCTGTCAATGTTACTTGTATTTACAAAGCTGACCAGGATTTTGCTGTATAAGACCAAAATCAAACTGCAATCTCTTTCCAGACAACCTAAAATACAACAACCTCGCAAAAAGGTGCAAACCCCTTATATCTCCCTTTTAATATTTCTTTCACCTGGGATTTGTTTGTTAGCAACCTCACAAAAAGTTTCATTCTCAATGTTAAGCTAACTTGCAAATATCTTTCAAATTACCACATATCTTTTTTAAAATCTTTAAACACAAATTTAAGCATTGAAGAAGCTAATATTAACACATCCCAAAATGAACCACGAAAGCGAAAAAACAACAGAAATTAAAAAGATTTCAGTCGCATCTGAGACTCGAACCCAGGACCTCTACCTATCCGGGGTAACCGCTTAACCAACTAAGCTAATGAGACCAGTTCAATTTACGCCATTTACACCGATATCATACTTCAAGTTCAAGACTTGTTAATGGAGGATAATGTTAACAAGTCTTGATCTTGAAGTATGATGTCGGTGTAAATGGCGTAAATTGAACTGGTCTCATTAGCTTAGTTGGTTACGCGGTTACCCCGGATAGGTAGAGGTCCTGGGTTCGAGTCCCAGATGCGACAGAAATCTTTTTAATTTCTGTTGTTTTTTGGGTTTCGTGGCTCATTTTGGGATGTGTTAATATTATCTTCTTCAATGATTAAATATTACAACGAGGTTTACAAACATCAATAAGTTATAAAAAATAAATTGAACAAATTTAAGCATTTTTTATTGTTGTTGTTTTTACTGGGATTTCGTTTTGAACAACCTCAGCAAAATGCTAAAGTTTTCTCTGTATCTTCAGTTGTTCAGTAGTCTAACACCCTCTTTACTTAAACTATGCTTCAAGATTCAAATATTACTAGTTTCATGAACAACCTAAGCAAAGTGGTAAAGCTTTCTCTCACACCTTTTTAGCACGTTCTTCCTCGGAACATGATATCATATTGTTTCTCTTACTAAACGAACTGAGTACGCGCCTTACCAATGTGCCAACACCACTGTACCAATGGCATATACGACACTTTTTAACTCAAGCTTTGAAATTTTTGGTACCAGTCTAAATAATTTTTGTCAAGCTTTGCGAAAATAAACTTATATCGTTTAGTATGTCTAAAATCATGAACTCTACCAAAACCTTGTTCAGGGTTTGACTTGAATGTACGCTCAAATGTATATTTTTGTATTTTCTTCATTGATGCATTATTATGTATGTAGTGTATTTTTTCTGTTGCTCTGATTTATCTCATTTCGTGTTGTGTATTTTGTGTAATTGGACAACAGTCCGTTAATATAAAAATAAATAATATATTCACACCTTGATAAAAGTGTTTTAATCTCTATTTCTACTGCCTGCGTTGTTATGAGAATGAAGGAGATGTTAGGACGGCGCTCTCAGCGGTTGGACCATGGTCACCGAGACTCATTAAACGCCGAGATACAATCTTTGCAAAGATTTTTCTGCCAGTGTTATAGAGTTCGCGGCGTGCCCCAACTGTTAAAACAACATCCGGACATAACTCATTTGATACATTTTACTTGTGGTAGTAGATATCCTGATTTTCGCTGAGTAGTGATCTACGCATTTGAGTTTGAATTAGTAAGGGTGCGGCAAGCGGTGTGCTGCGTCATCTCCACAGTTCAGTGATAAGGAAAGCTGAGTCTTAGCTCGATGCTTATATCGAGACAAAGTTGGCAGTGTACAAATCATTATATTACCCCACCCTTACTTATGGTCACCAGATCGGGATGTTGAACGAGCGAACACGTTCCGGGGTGGAAACTGCCGTAATGGCATTTTTGAGAGGAGTTGCAGAAGTCACAAAATGGGATCGAATAAGAAGCTCGATGATCCCGGAGGAGCTAAACATCGAACCACTGTTGCTCCTCATAGAAAAGTCGCAACTGAGGTGGCTTGGGCACGTATTAAGAATGCCAGAAGGTCGAATCTCGCTGAAAAGGTGCTATTTCGCAGGGAAGACGTCCAGTGGACCGCCCCAGACTCAGGTGGGAGAAGCAACTCCAGAGGCTGAGCGAGAAGAGGCTGGACCTACTATGGACGAATGCCGATGACGTAGCACAATAGAGGGACACCTCCTGGAGGCGCCTTATCGATGCGATGGGTCCACAACCCTAGTAGGACAAGGGGAAGGAGATGTATGTAGTTATATAACCGAAACCTAACTATTTTAAAAATTAAATTTATACATTAATATATTAATTGAAACTACTGCAGCGAGTACATACCGTAAGTAATTTTTTAATTCTCTAGCCACATTATTCTCTCAACTTTGGCAACACTACCGGCTAACCTCACGGCCGCCAGCAGATAGCTATGTTCACAATAAATAGTCCATACCTCCTGGAATGCTATAAGGTGTTTGTACCAAACAACTACTGCCAGGGGAGGCACCATGCCATCCGCTGTGTATACCACATGGCAGAACAGACGTGTTGGCTCAACACAGCACGACACGGGGTATGGTGCTGCTAAATAACATATCTCTTGATATCTTCAACATATTTTAATTCAAGTCATTCTTGTTGTTGAATCGTATTTTTGTTAGTTTGTGTGTATAGTAAATTTACCTAGTCTATTATAAGTGTTGATATCATGAGTTCTCCGTGCCATGTTTCTTCTGCTTTATCGGGTTCCTTGGCACGCTAAACATGCTAGAACAGTGTTCTTACAAAATCTCTTTTAATTTCTATCTCTTCTCTTAATAATTACTGTCTATAAGTCATCGTCCACAACCCACGTGATGTCCACGTGTGGCAATCAAAGCCACTTCGTTCCGCACCTTTTATATGATTATTATTACTACTTGTAACCTATAAATACCGTTCTGTTCCCTTTCCTTTGATTTATCGGCCGAGCTGCCCGCACGTGCGCTATTATCTCCGGCGATCTTATAGTCAAATTATCTCCATGAAGTCGAGGGATTTATCTCGCAATTGTACCTCATTGTTCACAGGTAAATCAAACCAGAGGATCAAAACCTTAAAATATCGATTGCCTGTGAATTAGATTTTATGAACATCTTTATTATATGATTAATACTCAAGTAATTAACAAAAAAAATTGAAAATTTTCTTAGTCTGTGACATTGTAAATTACTATAAATATTTGTAAATGTAAATAATTACTATCGAAAATATCAGTTAAACCGTGGTAGAATTTTTTTAGCTTATTTCGGTCATTTTAAAAATCTGTTCTCCAGTCCCAAATTAGAACAACAACAAAAAAAAACGTTAGTATTTCAAATAAATATATATCAATGTCAAATACGATTTGAATAGTAACTGCAATATCATACAATGCCAAGGATCGTAACCACTCAACCACGGAGACTGCAGACATAATGAATGTTTTTTCTGCTATAGCATACAGATTTTCGTATTTACACATTTACATTGTGCATTTTTATGTAGGTTTTATGTTTGTATTTTTTTTGCGTGGCATTTTTTTGTGTAACATTGTTTCCATGTATATACATTGTACACTTTCCCCCATCAAGTTTACGAAGTTTGCTTTGCGTAAGTACAGCCTGTGAGCTTTTAAGCTTTTCGTTTAGTAAAGAAGTAAACGGCGATTCACGACCCTGCTTGGCTTCAATTTGAATGTAGGTAATTTGGTTGGGGAATCATTAACAATTTCTTCGAGTCGTGGCGCCTCAATCAGAAATCCCTCGGATCATAGAACTGTCAAAGATGCAGCCCATCAAGGATGAGAATAAACTTTACTTTTTCCGTATTGTGTGCTGCAAATTAAAGTTTCTATACTAATCTTTTAAAATATTTGGAACAAATGACATGGCGTCTTATCTTGTTTTTTGACATGCGTATTTCAAATCTCCAGATTCCACTATGGAAATTACATTTGCAGCTGAATTACGTTGGCTTATAAATTCCAGACAGAAAGAGCTGTACAAGTTTCATGACGCCAAAGCTTACCGCTATAGAGTTCTAACCCCTACATACACATAGATTTTTGTTTTTGGATCCGGCTCGAAGGACCAAATTGTTTTTTTTTTCGCTTGACGAACAATATGCTACGATATCACTGTTTGCCTGGAATTAGAATTCTGCGATCTTTGGACTTAAACCCACGTGCTGCAGGTATTTACTGTACGGTTACCGGTACACGTGAAGTCAGCCATTGGTATCCCCGAATTCCGTACAAGAAAAGGAATTATTGATTTACATATTTTAAAAGACCCTACCAATTCTGATTGGGTAATTCCAAGCGCAATTTTTGTGAAACATCACATAAACATCTCATAATTATATTATATGAGTACAATGTCGTAATAGGTTAGTTCATCGAGCCGTCAAAAGCATCGGGTTCCTACCCAGGCGTGGGTTCAATCCTCTGCCAGCTAATAATGCTCCTCCATCATTTCCCTAATTATGATGGCAATAGAAGTAATTCAAATATTGCCAAATTATTCGTTATCTTTGTTTGCCCTAGTGTGATGACCTGCTGCGTCAACTGTGACGACTAAGTCAAGGTACTGTACAAGGCTATTATTTTCTGGGTTTGTGTGGTGATGAATCAAAGTCGTTTGTTACTAGTTATGAAAGTGAGGTAGGAAGAAGGACGAGACACCCATTCATTCGCTTAGATACTTCCATGATTCATACTGCCTCTTTCATATTCGATTGTCCCTTCCATATACTTGGACATACGTTTCACCACATTTCAAACCATGTATGATCGAGTGAAAAATGTTGAGATTCGTAAAGAATGCAAGCTGATGTAAGCGTAGTGAGCAAGATTAAGAAAGGGACGCTTAGATGGTTTGGGGATGTAGAGCGAATGAACGAAGAAAGGAGTGTAAGGAGAATATATGACGCGAATGTGAATGGAAGAAGAAGCCGGGGACGCCCGAGGAAGACATGGCACGATCAAGTGAATCAAATACTCGAGTCGGGCCATGTCAGAAGTCGGAATAACAGAAGAGAATGTATGAGGCGTTGTATGAATGTGAATGAAGCAAGAAGTGTATGCCAAGATCGAGTTGTTTGGCGGTCCGTCCTCTCTGCCTACCCCTGCGGGGAAACGGCGTGATGGTTAGTTAGTTAGTTAGTAGTTTTTTTTAAACTACGCAATGGTGGCTGCAAACACAAAGCCTCTTCTGTGCTTTCATCCTGCCAATCTGCCTTGATGTCAGATGTGTAATCCGGTGAGTAGCTACACCAGCAGAGGTCTGAGAGGTCTGGTTCCAGAAAGAAACGTGACAAACTTACCTCGCAGCAATCAACATCGCGCTCCTCGTGGCGCGTGTTTTTTGCCTTAATTATAATCTCCGCAAGGGACCGCTGTCGAAATTTAATGCTTTATTTTTCATTCCTGAAATTAAATCTCGTCGCTGGTACTAATGCATCCTATATTTCGGAATGAAGGTTATTAGATGACTTCCGTGACTTAGTGGTAAGAGGTCACCTACATGGATTTAGAGATCATTGTTCAAATCTTGCACAAATCAAGTGCTCTATATGATATAGCTATTATTTGGCATTTTTTGTTTGTTTTTTTCGTTAACCTATCCATATATATATATAAAGAAGAGTGTCTGTTTATTTGTTTTTTCTATACAAATCTACAGTTTCATTCCAAGTGTGATGAAATTTTTCACACTTGACCTTCAAAACAAGAGAAAGGTCACTGTCTATATAAGATTTAGAAAAACCACTCCCATCCCCCCATTTCTTACCTCTTAAAGCAGAATTTTGGTACTTCTGGATGAAATTTTGCACACGATCAAAATTATCGGATGATTACTGGGTTGGGATAGTGATAGGGGTGGGGGTAGGGGCAAATGTAGGGGTAGAGGTAGGGGTAACACATCATAACTTCAAATTTTACTCCAAACCATTCATAACCCCGGGCAACTACGGGTACTTCAGCTAGCATTCACTTTTAAATCAGTGCCTACCTAAGGTTTTTTAATTCTATAAATTTTATAATACAAAATAGATCTTTTTAATTTTTTTCTGGGGTCAGTTTCTTTCTCATTTATAACAATTTTTTTATATAAATTTCCAACCATGCCTGAGATTTGGTTAGGGACATGATGAGAGACTTATTTTTTTGATTGGTTACTGACCGGTGACTAGTTCTATGCTCGATAGTTCAGGATGGAATTGAAAATAGATGGATGCATAAATTTCAGACAGTAACAGCCGTGGAAATTTCATGACGTTAAAGGAAAACCGTTCTAAAGATTTTACTATTTCATACATGTAATAGTTTTCTGACTTTTAATTGACAGTATTAAAAATGTAAATTTGGGCCTAATCGTCCAGTTTTGGGCGTTATTTTATTACTGAAATAATTTTTCGCGTACGCATTAAGATTTTCTTGTTTTTTTTTTTAGTAAAATGTGTATAAATAAAATACTTATACTACTCATCCGTACTAGATATTTACTAAACATTTAATTTTAAAAAATAGATCATTCCTTTTGGATGGGTATTTTGGCATCCAATCCAAAATTCAGTTTTGTATGAAACAGGCACCGCAGCCGCTCCTCAAGGCAGCGGACTAAATACAGCAAAAAGGCAGATATTAGAGGTCCATGTACAGAGGTTGTATCGCATGTTGCGGGTCCATGACGCCGAATGTCGTCCCCTGGCCGTGCCATTAGATGGCCGTTATTGATTATTGATTACCATCGTATCGGATGGCCTTTTCGCATGATACACTGTGGATACAAACCGATAGAAGTGTGTTGTGGACGTCTTTATGTGCCCGAAATAGGCTCAGTTTTTCTCACTTTGGTGAAATTGTTAAAGCATGTAATAATATTTCTAATAACACTAACACGGTAAGGTATAATTAACTATGGAAAAATATGAATACCAAAGATTTTATCGATTTATTTATTTGATTTACGCCCATCTGGGCTTTTACACGGGTTTTTAAAACAGAATGAGTTATCAAAAATTATGAGTAATTAACCATTTTTTTAACCGTTATCTAATTATATATAAACAGATACAAAAAACAAACTTACCTGGCAGGTCGCTTCAGATGGACACAGTTTTATAAGAAACATTAACACTAACATAAAATAGAAAACTAAAGCAATATTATAACACAAATCATTAAAACTACATTATCCAAGCTACGATTATCAATTGTAGGATCCATCGAAGTGCTAGTATAGATGACGCTTTATTTTATAAATGAAGTCAGCAAATATATCAACAATACCCCCAAGCTTGTTGCCCATATCATATATTGGTGTGAATGATTGGTTGTGCACGTGTTGCAGAAAAATGTTACATTTTGTCTTGTGTTTCTCGTCGGTACGATGACAGGGCTGTTAATTAGGTAGTTAATGATTTTATATAATACAATAGATGAGGGAATTTTTTCTCCCTTTTTTTAATCTCCGATTGAACTTCCAATGAGATACGCCACGAACTGCAACTGACCAACTTGATAGCTCAACGATTCTCACACATTCTCGAGATCGTGGAATTTTTTTCTTGAGATACTAGAGAATGTCGCAAACAATGTTCCTTAATCCAAAACCGATTTGCAGTCAGCGCATTGTACGTGTAACGCTTTCTGCGCCAGGAACTCTTTGCAATGGAACCTGAATTTTCATTGTATTATCCCAGGACGACGTTGCAATAGCCCTGCCGCTGAGGAAACTACTATAACCTCTCTCTTGTATATAGGAAAGAGGGAGAGGGTACAACGGAGCTACCAGTGGCATATTTGTAAAGCGGTTATTAATTTTTTTCCATTAGAATTTTTGCCCGCATTGTGATGGGGTAGCGAGTAGATGTTTGCCATTTTTGATTAACCCATATTGATGGGAATATCCACGGTAAGAAGTTTCCCACACGGATTGATTTGTATTCATTGTGACAATGGTATTTATTGCTGCAAAATAACACCGTGCAATTCTTTCACTTTTCTGCGTTTATATCTTATTTACTTTGTGGTGATAAAATCATCACGCACAATAAAAACAGGCGTATCTCATATTTTGCAAACTTCCAGGAGAGCCAAAAACAGGTTTTCTCTTTGCCGCTTTTCTGTAATTTTTTCGCTAATGGGGTTAAGAAAAATGTTCAATTAACACACCATTAGCGAAACATATGTAATAAAATGTGTGAGAATTCGGAAAGATAAACTGTGTTTTGGCTCTCTTGGAAATTTGCTAAATATGAGATACGTCTGTTTGTATTGTGGGCGACGAAATGAGTGTACTAGATATTTTGAAAAATATTTTTGATTATTTTCATGGCACCACTTTGCAATAGAGCTAGAAAATAACTTATGAAATTACCAATATCTGAAATTAGCCATTCAATATTGAAATAAGACTTAAAAGTCGTATAAGGCCGATGTAAAATATATGCCCGTTTAAAAGTTATAACTCACTAACATAGTGATCAAATATACTTGATAACATCAGCAACAAATTAGGTGTCTTCCGGTAATATTCTGCTTCCATTTTCCTGCTCTTTAAATGCCCATGAAACTAATCAAAACCGCAACCTTTACACTTCTCCCAACTTCCAGAGAAAGACCAAAAAGGAAATTGATGAGCCCTACTCAAGTACAAAATCAAATCCCATCCCATTGTCCGGTTCGCATGTAGTTTCTGTTTGTCTCTGTCGTGCCATCATTTCTCACGGGGGGTTTTTATTAGGGATCGTTATGTGTGATTCCTGCAATAATGATTATGACGACATTCCTCCCAGGGCGGTTCTGGTACTCCGTGTAGTCTGTACTCAGTACTCAGTCACTGATGACATTCCTCTGCCGGAGATGCGTGATGCATGACAGTACCACTTCCTGAATTAACGGCATTGAAAAAAATGACCCGAATTTCTCGGACTAAAGCCTGAACTTGATATTATTTTTAGACTGATCTTAAGAAATTATGAGTTTCTTTTTTACATTTTTCACTTATTCTTGGTCTTCTTTTGGTGTCTTCTTCTTCTTGTAGTTGGCCATCTTCACCATATGGCATAACGTCTTCTTCTACTGTGTCATCGCCCTTCATGATGTGACCAAAATATTGGCGTAGGTACTGGTTTTTATATCTAATACAATGTCTTCATTTTTGGCCATTCAATGAAGAAGTAAATTAGTTACCCTGTAAAGGTATTTTGAGGATGCCTCAATAATATATCCATATTTTGAAGGCTTCTGTCCTCTTTGTTATGCTTTATTTTGTGTCAGGGTTGCCATGCCACACAGAAGATATCTTAAAAATAAATGTGTGTAAAATTCTTCAGAACTGAATGATTTTTTAACATGCAGCATTTAACGTCAAGAAATAATTTACCATTAACATAACGCGGAGCCCATTTTTTATGCATTCAAACATGCTGCGTTGGCTGTAAATTCACATAACGTACATACATCCTACGCACCTAAAACTGCCGTTTAACTTAAATACAAGCTTAAAACAAATTCCTGATAATATTATAATAATTAAAAAGTCATTAGTCCTTCTGAAGGAAGCAATAATGGTACTGCCATTTGGTTCAAGTTCATTGCCACATATGGGTGGCGGTTTTTTGTGGCATGTTTAACTTAAAAATCATAATGTCATTAATTTAATAAATTATGTAGATATGCGTTCATCGTTAAATTTAAGTTTTCTTGTGAACCTACTCTCGAAATACGTATGACAGTACCTAACATATGCTGAATAAGTAATCTGACGTGTTCAATTTCTTTAAAATGCTTTGAAATCTGGGAACGGATGTACATAATTACCTACTTAATATCTTTGTGTTTGTTTTGTTAATAACAGATATTTTCTTGGAAATAGGAAAATTATTTTGATATTCCATTTCCGTCACGATAAAGCAATTACCTGTTATAGTACCAATTTCTGTTGCAAAAACTAAAGGGATTATTTTTTTTTTTAACAATGTGTGTTTTCGTTTTTCCATGGATTAGAGGTGATTGAATTTTCGAGAATTTCACAGTCCTATTATTTAATCCATTAAATTCTGAAGTGCAGGTTTTTTTCGTAGGCCTGTGAAATATTTTTTTTAACATAGGATTAAAACTGTAGATTTGTATACAAAACAAACACACCACCCGCCCGGGACATTCTTCTTTATATAATACAGAAGAAGAGAAGATATGCGACCGTAAGACAATATAAATATTTAATTTATTAATATGATTCCTCTGGATTTTAATAGCTCCAATCAATGGTACAACAAGTGTTACAACAAAAACGTAACAAGTTTTCCATGCCTGCATCCACTGACGTCTAAATACAACCAGGTGATTAATGATCTATCTCCGTCTGTGGTAATGTAGTGCGCGTTGCGTCACCCTGGACCAAACCATACCCAATTATCATATCTCTAAGTGTATCTCGCTTGTAATTCCCTGCGCCTTGAGGCAATTAATATCCATTAATAATAATAATAATAATAATAATAATATTTATTTGAAACATACATTATTTGACAGAAATATTTCAGAAGGCTTTGACTGTCCAACTAGGAGCAAATCCCGTTTTAGGACGGTCAAATTGATAAGATTAGTTCATATTAATATACATACACATAAAAGAATATAAAACAATCCATAAAGTAAATTCAATAAAAAAAAAGAAAAAAAAAAGAGTTTTTTATTTTTATTTTTTTTAAAGTATGTTGCAATTTTTAAATTAGTGTAGAATAATAATGAATTACAAATGAGATGTAAAAGTTTAAAATATAAAGTATACAAGTTTAAAGAATATAAGTTAAAGGTATGATATGCATTTTTTAGTTTACTGTAGAGAAATAATAAGTTACATTTGAGATGTAAAAGTGTATAGTGAGAGTAAAGTTTAAAGTATAAGATTCTAAAGTATGATATGCATTTTTAAATTAGTGTAGAGTAATAAAGAATTACAATTGAGATGTACAAGTTTAAAATATAAAGTATAAAAGTTTGAAAAATAAATTATTGAGTATGATATGCTTTTTTTTTTACAATAAATTTAGTGGGTAGTAATAACGAATTACATATGAGATGCAAAAGTTTAAAGTATAAAGTATAAAAGTTTAAAGTATACAAGATTAAAGTATGATGTGCATTTTTTTTTTTTGATTTAGTAGTAGTGATGTATTACATAAGAAGGTTTTATTAAAATTGTACATACATATTAATGAGCATATGTTCGCTTTTGACCCTCCCTAAATCGAGAAGCCATACATTGATCAGTTTACGCAGGACGTTTGTACTTTTCATTTTCCATGTATTGGGTATTATGTTGAATAATTTTGGTCCTAAGTATGAAAATTGTCTTTGAGCAAGGGATGTCATGGTTTTTGTTGAAACTATTGGATTACTTCTTGAGTGTCTGGTGTCGTGATAGTGCTCGATAGATGGGTAGTGGTGACGTTGTTTATGTGTGTGTAATACAATTTTCCTGATATACAGTTGTCTGACATCAAGAACTTGCATTTCTTTGAATAATTCATCACTGGGGTACCTGAAGGGTTTTTTAAGGATGACTCTTATTAGGGATTTTTGCGCTTTTGCCAGGGGGTCCAAAATTGTTTTGGCACAACCGCCCCATCCTAAGGATGCATATTCAAGTAAAGAATTACACATGGCATAATATATTGATTTTAGATCTTTTAGGTTTAGAATGTTTCTAATAGTTATGAAAAGGTGAGTGTGTTTTCTGACTTTTGTGGCAATTGAGATGACGTGTTCTTCCCATCTCAGGAATTTATCAATAATGATTCCTAAATATTTTACACTATCCACGCATTCTAAGTTATTGCACGTACAAGTATTTATTTCATTGCAAAGGTGAGCAGTAATATTTAGAACATCTTTGGGTTGTCCCGCTTGCGTTGCACTGAAACGTATGAATTTAGTTTTATCCGTATTGAGAGTAAGGAGGTTATTGTCTAACCATTGCATAACCTTGTTTATACCAATTTCTGCTTTACTATGAACTTCGTTCCAGGTTTTGCCTTCATAAATCAATACTGTATCATCAGCAAAGGTGATGATGTGATCGGCAAGGTTACTGTTACATAGGTCATTGATGTATATATTGAACAAAATAGGCCCTAGAGTACTTCCTTGGGGTACACCAAATCCAATATTGGCTGGTTCGCTTAAAGTATCATTGATATTAACTCTTTGGCTTCTGTTTTCTAAGTAGCTACCCAGCCATTTAAATAGTTGTCCGTGTATACCTATTAGCTGTAGTTTTTTCAAAAGAATTTTATGCGAGATGGTGTCAAAAGCTTTAGCTAAATCCAGGAAGATCGCGATGCATTTAATTCCTCCGTCGATATTATTGGAGATGATTTTCGTAAGTTTAGCAATAGCATTTTCGGTACCTAATCCTGTTTGGAAGCCATATTGTCTCTTAGAAAGTATGTTATTATGTTCAAGGTAAAGGGTGAGACGGTTCTTAACAATTTTTTCAATGATTTTTGAGACCGAGTTTAGCAGAGATATTGGCCGGTAATTTTGAATCTGCGACTTATCTCCGTTTTTGTGAATCAATGTAATAATTGAGTGTTTTAAATGATCAGGGAATATGCCCGATTGGAAGCTTAGATTAGAAATGAACGCAATTGGAGGTGCTATGGATGATTTTATTACTTTAAGCAGATTTGTTGAGACTTTATCTGGTCCACAAGCATTCGATGTCTTTAGGTCGTCGATTAGTTTTAAAACTTCGTTTGATGTTGATTGGATATTTTCTATCTTATGCTCGAGATTAGAGGTGATTAAGTTGGCTAGTTCGGTTTCAGTTTTATTACATTTTAAAATAATTTTTTTGCAAGCGTGGCTCCCACTGACGTGTAATACTCATTAGCAAAATTCGCCATATTTTTGGGATTGGAAGAGTCTATGTTATTGATGTTCAATGTTTTAATTTCGGAAGACTTACTGTTTTTTGTTTTACTAATATCACGAAATATCACGAAATGCTTCCCACAAACGTTTTGGAGAGTATGTATTTTCGTAAATGAACTTTTTATAGTAATTTTCCTTTGTAAATTTAATTAATTTTTTACATAAATTCCTGTATTTTTTGTAATGAGCTAGTGCTAAAATATTATCTGAATACCTTTTCGCTTTTTCATGAAGTTGGTTTCTTCTGTGGATAGATTTAACAAGGCCAGGAGAGATCCAGGGGGTGAGTTTAAACTGACTGTTTGATATGCGTTTCTTGCTAGTATTTTTAGATATATATGAATGTAGTTTACTAGTGAATTCCTTCATCGCAATGTTCGTGTCAATTTGGAGAAATACGTTTTGCCAGTTTTCTGAACGCAAGTCCTCAAGTAAATTAGTGTAGTTTGTTCGAGGGACGTATTTAATTTTAGCAGTTGGGGGAGGTTTAACTTTGAGGCAGAGGGCTGTAGTATAGTGATCCGAAATCAATGTGTGGATAACAAATGAGTCAATGAAGTTAATATTTTTTACATTTATATGGTCTAAACAGGATTTAGTCGCACCCTGTTCACGAGTGGCAGTGTTGATTGTCTGAACAAAACCGTTTTCAGCAAGAAGACATAAATAATCGTTTGCTTGTTGGTGATATTGAGGAATAGTATTAATATTGAGATCGCCTATAATGATTTGACGTGTAAATTTTTTAGAACTATTGATGGTTGATTGAAGCGAATTCAAAAAAGTGTCGATGTTTTGAAAAGATGGTGATCTATAAATTGCAAAAACACATAAATAATTATTAAGTACAATTTTTAGACAGTTTGCTTGCGATAATACTATTTCGTCGACTTGCGCTTGAATTCCGTCCCTTATGTAAACAACAATCCCACTAGATTTATTAATATTTATAGTTGTGTGATATTCTGTGTAGGTGTTTATAATTTTAGAGGTATAATCTTTATGGATCCAACATTCCGATAATATTATGACATCGAAAGTATAAGTAAATTGATCGAGGAATATCAAGAAATCATCAATGTTTGATGAAATACTTCTGATATTTTGATGAATTATTTTTAAATTATAAGAATTCCAACAATAATTATTTAAGCTTTTAAGATCGTCTATCACATTCATGGTACAAGTTATATCGGTATCATTATAAATATCACATGGTAATTGAATCATAAAAATATTCAATTGAACGTTGACTCAATAAATGTTGCAGAATTTGTGGATTAACTTCCAAAGCAAGTACGAGAATAACACAGGATACAGCAGTGTATACAAAAATAATTATAACCATAGTAGTCCCACATAAGTGATTGCAAAAATAATAAGTATTGGAGTTGGAATTGCGGAAACAGTAGCATATTATAATAACACATGTAGATGAGCGAGACAAGACATACCTCGAGAGTGTATTTAGTTCGAATAATACAAACTTATAGCGATGCCAAATTGGATTCATTCGATATCGTAATTGCCTTTGCTCCTTCATCCTTCCGAACATATATTTGTCCCGCTTTAATCCAGGTAAATCTGTATTTTTTGTCTTGAGCCACTTGCCGGGTTTTGAAATATAGGTGGTTAGTACGAAATGTCAGTTGTTCTGAAACATAGATCGCCAAGCGGGGGCCGGCGATACCGATGTTCGACGTGTTGAGTTTGTCTTCTCTATTGGGATTATTTTTGTTGAATGTTTTAACATCAGACAGAAGTTGATTTCTTGCGAGATTAGACTTTAATTTCATGATAATTGATCTCGGTTTCTTCTGGTTATTTTTTTTTGCTGATCGATAAACAGCATCGAGATCATTTAGTCGAATGGGAGAACCGGTTTTTTGACAAATGTTAAAAACAATGTCTTTCAAAATTTCGCCTTCGGTTTCTGGGATACCTCTAATCTCCAAATTATTGGCCTTGAGGGTTCGTTCTTGGAATTCTGCGCCATTTTCGAGCACCACAATTGGCTTCCAAAGCTGAGTTCTTTGTTGATAGCTCATCATTGCGGAGCTCAACCTCGCGGATTCTGGTCAGTAAGTCTTCTTACTGCGCACTCATGAACTGAATACTTTCAAGTATTTTATTGTTTTGTTCCATGATGTCATCTTGTTTTTTTTCCAATTTAGTAGTTTTGTTCATAACTAAATCCTGAAGGTCTTCTAGATTAGTCGGCCTCTGAGCGGCAGACGATGACGATGATGTTTTGTTGGCCATATTTTTTTTGAACGGCTCCAAAGGTGTGTTGTCGCTGGATATCTCCGTCGGGATAGTAGTTCCAATAGCGGCGGATTTCGTGTCCCTTTTACACAGCTTGCACTTCTGTTGTGTTCGACGTTCTTGAGAAAGTCTACGGTAAGTATTTTCTGTTATCCCTCCACAAGCTAGATGATAGGTACCTTTGCAGGCCGAGCACACAAATATCGACTCGTCAGAGAGAATCACTTCAGGGCATACACGGCAATGCATTATGAATACTATTTATGTACTACCGACACACTTTTAAAACTTTTGAAGTATTTATTTTTTTACTTTTAACTTTTTTCCAGTAAACTATGTAGGATCACTTTGTTGTGATTTTAAAATATGTTTGGACTTGTATCCAGTCAGGAACACTATAGGTAACTTCCCGATTTTTTCGTTTTATCACTTTAAATAAACTTTTAGGCGGAGCTAAAAATAATATGAACTTGTCAGAAATAGGAGTACAATTTTCTAATTTCAGGAACGTAGATAATTACAAGGGAGTGAAACTAGACTGATTTTAGGTGATAAAAGGTATTAATTGAGTAGATTCGGGACATCAGATATTATGAAAATGTAGATGAGAAATGTATCAATCAATTATAAAATTTAAACTGAAGGAATTCAATAGAAATATTGAGATATATGGACTACTACTTTGAATATAGTTCGATACATTTAGGTAAAATTTTGAGGTTGTCAATGACTAATGTAAACAAGGCGACAAGAATTGTTTATTTAAGCGACCAGATGAACATGAAACTCAGGTGATAAAGAGACAAACAAACAATTAAGATTATACAGGGAAGATAGGAATATTTATTTAAGGAAAAGTAATAAAAAAATAATGGGTTTTCGATTAACTCTGATTTATATCGGTTTTTTAGAAAAGTAATGGTTATTACCCATGATAAACAATATGCTAATGTGATATTGAGTTAGAGTGAAATGGAAAAGGGGGAGTGGCCAGGAAAGAAGTGAACGAACTCATATCTACCAGGTTTGGGGTAGGTAAATCGCAGGAAAAAACGCCAATAAATTAATACATAAAATTATTAAAGGTAGTGAAAAATCAATTAAGGATGATATCAAACGACCCGGATGAAAGTATAAGCAGACGACAGGTACATGCAAAAGGTGTAATACAGCTAGATCAGGAAGAAGCAGTGCAACACATTGAAAAATCATTCTGGAAAGGTATATTTATTAACTCAGGCAGGTGAGGTGGGGAAGAAATTATAAAGTGTTTACACCAATATTAGGATCAATTGAGAATTGCACGAAAATATGCGTTAATCGAATATTCACATGTTAGATCAGAGAAAAACCATGTTACCATCGGAAAATTCATAAATAAAAAGATATCGCATATAAAGAAAACCAGGGACTAAGGGAAATTCTAAAATTGAACGATGTGAAGAAGGCGCTTCTTTAAATAAAATTCAATAATGACATAGTGGCTATAATTACGAGATACCCGAGTTCATAGGCGACCAAAGAATAAGCGATAGATAATATTTTCAGAAAAAAAAAACATGAATCGAAATTTCCAATTCTATAATAAGGAACAGCAGGGCGATCTAGAGGAATGAACTAAATTCGATCCTGGCCGGAGTGAGGAAAAGTGATGGATTCAGAGGCGGGCCAGGTGTTACCTAAATATTTACATTGAAGAATTACATTCGAAATTAGTATTACTTACATATAGGTTTACGAGTTAATAGAGAACATAATTTAATGAAGGTATGGAATGCAGTTAGGGCCTTTTGATTTTAAGCTAGATATATAAGGAAATGTAACGGCAGAATATGGGAGTTGGTCGCGAGAAACGCCGGGAAGATTAATTACGTGCCGATCGATATTGTGTAATTGTTTTGTTTTTGGACTTAGGAAGTTTCATTTGATTTGTTTCTTACAATTAAATAAAGTTTAAAATAAATTCTTTTAAATAGTTGTTGAATTGATTCAATAATAGTTTGAGTTAACTCAATAATAGTTTGATAAAATATTGAAGTTTTTAAAATTCATTATAATTAAGTTGATACTAAAAATTACTTCTGTGAATTAATTAAAATTGGTGGTTTTAAGGGAAATTATAATAATCGAAAGTGTTTATAAATAAAGTGTTTGAATTGAAGTTGATTGGAGTTCGTCGCGAAATAAGTTGGAAGAAATAGTTCATTACGGGCGTATCGGTATTTGGGTGATTAAAAAGTGTTTTTCTGGACTTCAAAAATTTCATCTTAAAATAAATAAAGTGATTTTGTGTTCAAATTAATAATAATTTATTTATTAAAATTTTCTTAAAGACAGTTCGCCTCGAGTTGATACGTCGTTAATTGCGTGCGGAGTGATTAAAAAGTGTTTTCTGGACTTAGAGAGTTTCATTTGATTTGACATCTTACAATTAATAATATATTAAAATAAATTCCCTTAAATAGTTTGATCTAATACAATAATAGTTTGATAAATAGTGAAATCTCCTAAAAATTAATAATACTTAAATTACGTTAAAGATTCTAAAAGTCGCAATTAAAGTTGGTAACAATATATTTGATTTAATTTTCTCAAAACTGTTAGAGCAATGTGATAATAATAATAATTTAATAAATATTGAAAATTTCTAATAATTAATAAAGTTATTTGTTTAAAGATTTTTAAAATTAGCTTCTGTGAATTAATTAAAATTGTTTAAATGAAATATGATTTAATTCATATTTTATGTTGAACTGAATTTATTACGAGTTTAAGAAAAATTAAATATAATTGCGTTTAAAATAATTTAGTGAAAGTTTAAAAACAGCTGAGTCTTAGTTTCACATAATTCATTTTTAATACTTAGTGTGGGATTAATTTCGTAAAAGAAAAATAATAAAGCTCTAAAATATTACCAAGCGTTCGGTTTACGGATTTAATTAATAGTTAGTAAAGAGAATTACGTGAGTACAAAGAATAAAATAGGAAAATAAAACAACAAAAATTAAATATTATCTAATAAAATTTGGATTTAGAGATCATTAAATTTGAAGAAATAGTACAAATCGGTAGATCACGAATTGAAATTAGGAAACACTAGATTGTATTAAGTAAATATTTCTAAATTAGATTAAACATACCAGGCAGGGAAGTCCAATATTTTCCCAAACCTCGTAATTGGCGTGTATAACCCGTCTGGAAAAATTATGAAATTTGTCGGGAGTTCAGGTGAGTCAACCATTTAATATAAAAGTTTTCAGGTTCTCCCGGGGAAGGCGAGGACGGAGACATGAATTATATTTCTAATGATTTATAAGTACATGTATTGTATATATGTGTATATATATATATATATATATGATTATATTTAATGTTTAATATATAGGTCAATACTATACGACCGTTATCTATCATGAGTAAATGTTTTGTATACTTGATCAAAGCCGTTCTAATCAAATAATTATGTTCAAATACATTTTGGGGTACCCGAGCGGTATGTCTAGCTCCATTAAATATTTTACGATAATCCTCTCTTTTCACATTGAATTATAATTAAACGAGTACTAAAGATAATTCAATTGTCTCACTCAATACCAGTACTTGAATTTAAATATTCAGAAATATAATTTTTTACATAAATACATCTAGGTATTTATAATAATTTCCGTTAGATACTTACCTGTATAAACCTCTCTTTTCGCATTGAATTATAATTAAACTAGTACTATAGATAATTCAATTGTCTCACTCATTACCAGCACTTGACTTTTAAATATTCAAAAATACCTAAATTTTTTCCATAAATACATTTAAGTATTTATAAAAATTTCCGGTAGACACCTACCTGTATAATTGTCTTTTATTGAGTTGACTCATAAACAACAACTTCAGAACATCTTATTGACTTTCACTTTGGATCCCGTGTGCGTTGGCTAAGGGGTTAAACGAGTGAAATCGTCTGAAGCTCTCTATCACGTGGAGGACGGGAGAAGGGAACGAAATACCAGTCTGGCTTCACCTAATTATCCCTCGTGGACAAAGAACCAGACTTGTTGAATGTTGAGGATATCCGTCGCTTCCAGAGGGTGGACCTGGTTTCCTACCATCCTGACGTTGGTGAGTTATTTTCCCAGAAGCGTCGACATTTAGGGTGTTTGAGGGGACTCGCATTCCGAGGTGTCATGGATCGATGCCTATCTTTGACGATGTTCGATGACAAGGTGACATTTTCACAGTAGGGTATGATAGGAGGGAACGATAATTGTCCATGGGCTTTCCTACCTGTTTTTCTGCGAGACGAAGGGACATGAGAGACAGTTTATTCGCTGACCGCTTTCCCGATGTACGTGTGTATTTTCCTAGGTGTATAGTGAAATAACTTCGGCTAAAAACTTGGCCTTTACTAAGAGTATGTATGTGTGTATGGATAGGTATATATATAAAGAAAGTGTATAATGTATCTATCAAATCTATATGGCCGTTATTTATTTTATCTTTATTTATATACAATGTTTAATATGTATATATATAAAACCAATTATTATATTTATGTATATTTCCTATAAAAACAATTTATTTTATTAGTATATATATTTTCCCTAACACTTAAATTCGAAAACTAACGTTACTAATTATAAACATCCCAAACGATTTTTATTAATTCAAAGATCGTTATCATTCTAAAACAAACCAATGAATCCTAATTGTTATGCTTCCTGACGGGGGTCTCTAACACCTAATAACTGTCGCATATCTCAATGACACACATCCTCGACTGTTATTAAAACTAGATCAACATTCCAAACCACACCCTCCTTTTATCGAAGTATGTAGATACGTATAAGTATATATATATTCGAATTTCAGTACATCTTACGAAGAATAAGTACCTTAACAAACGTCGACATTTAATTGAAAAATAACTATCATCTTTTGCGATGAACTATCATCTTTTGCGATGAACTATCATCTTTTAGAAATCACGTATTTGTAGTTTGCGTACATAAATATTTTATAGCGCCATTTTCATAGAAAGATTCAATTCAAAGGCGCTCCACACCCGTTCGAACATATTGATGAATTCAACAGAACAAACAAAAACCCACATTATTAAAAATGTCAAAATAAGCATAATCATTCGTCGACAATACGTTCCCAAGTTATGTTATAAAATTAATTTTATCTTCGACTTAGGTTTTCAAGGTTCAGGCCTTGCGAATTTTGGGCTTTTTGGAGTCCTACCTTTTCTCCAAACAAAAATCAATCTACAGTTAAATTCAAACTACATGAGATAGCAGGGTCTCATTAAATCAACCTGTCAACCAAACCAAAAGTAATCTATTATATATATTGTATTATCACTTTCATGTATTTTGATATGTAATATATCTGAATATCTGGCACAGATTCACGACCTGTGTTGGAGATGTCAGGTCCACAATTTTCTGGGAAAACTGGAGTATTGTGGATTATAAAAACTCGTATTGTTTACATATATTTATAATTTGTACATATCGATTGGGCAGAAATAATTGCTGATTTAAGCGTGGTTATCTCTGAACTCTTGATGCGGGGGACGGCCTTTCAACCCGGACTTTGCAAAAAAATCGCAAGTATCTAATGTTGTTTGACAAGGGGACGGAACCGGTTTGATCTCCTTTAAATGTAACTGTCTGGAGGACGGGAATTCGGAGGGTCTCGGACCCATGGATAAGGAAGGTGCTCTTTCCGTCGCGGTACAGGGGATGACCAATAGCGCACGAACTAAAAGAAGAGGTTACGTATACCGATTTGGTCAGGCTATGCGTCTGTGAAGAGAGAGTTACTGACCGGAAACGTGGTCATCTGAGTACTTTAGGGGTTGGTCTGGAGCCGAATTGCAGCAAAACAAACCGTATTCGATCTCTCGTCATAACAAAAGCTGTGAAAACTAAAACCTAATCATGTAATTTTCCCAAATTTAGGAGAGGATGGAGATGGCGCCAAAACAAGTAAAACTGTACCTTTTAACCATGAAATTCATTGAAACTAACCCATGTAGAATAACACTTAGTACGATGAGGAAAGGCAATAATACTGTGATCATTACATTTATGTATACCAAATTTAAAATTGAAACTACGTCGTATTATATAGATCAGGAATAGTGCAATTAGTATAGCCCAGAAGCTAAGTTTTCCCAATAAAACTCACGATAGAAAAAAAATAGAAAATTTAGGGGTAAAGTTAGGAAAATGCTAGTCTTCCTATAGGAAATTAACGTAGATTGCATAGTAGGATAATAATAGAGAGTTCAGAACATTAAAGTCTAAGATAGGAGTAATGTTAGGAATGTGAATTCTGTCAATGGTATGCGAGAGTCTGCCTACGCTACAAAGAATAGGGGTTACCACAAATAAGACCTTGTTTTTCCAATAGTCTGAACCAAAAATCAGAACACAACGTAGACTCCGGAAAAGCTTGGGAAATTGACCACATTGGAGTGCAAAAATTACCGTGAAAATTAAGAAAATCGGAAACACTCGAATGTTAGCATAGGGCTAGACGTTGCACGCTGGCCAAGGAGGAGAAAAACCTCAAATTGAAAGGAAAACTACAAAGGGTTTTCCGATCACATTAGTTAGGAAAATTTAAGGCAGCAGTAGAGGAGTCATCTTAAACCAGTGGCGCGAACGGAGGTCTATTGCTAAATTAAATCATAAACGAAGGAAGGACGGGCCATCACATCTTTAAAGCCTAGTAGGAGGGGGGGGCCATCTCAGCTGGCGCCGTGTGACCAGGAGTTTGTAGTAATACAAGATAGGTATATTTTCGTATTTGTTGACAGATAACGTATTCAAAATAATTAGAATTAGAAATACCTAACTAAATTTGATGTTAGCCAACCCTCAATTAAAAAAATAAAAAAATTAAAAATAAAAAAACTAGAAACGTTCAGACAAAAGTAGTTACGAATTACTAACGAAGCAGTTAACAATACAAAAGAATTAGAAAAATAATAAAATTTACTAAAATTTGATGTTAGTCAACCTTCTATAAGAACTAGAAATGTTTAGACACAGAGATTTAGGAATTATAATTGAAATGATTCACAATACAAAGAACCGGAGAGAATATTCAATCCACGAACGTTATTGTACCATTTAAAGTAGACAGACGCATCGAAGAAAGTCACATTTAACAGAAAATCGTTTAAGTGTTCTATTCACAGAAAATAGACAAATCCCCAGAGACAGAATAAGATTATCGTACAGAAAAAAATCCATTATATTGATAATTTAACAAACAAACACTTCACCAGCAAGCGAGGCAAAGCGATAAACAAACAAAAGAAACTCGAAATTATACAGGGTTCCTTCGTTATATCACAATTGAAATGTATAATTAAATTATATGAACATTTCATGCCGTGATATTTACATATTATATGAAATGTTCATATTTGAAAAAACCAACGAACAGGCTGAAGCCATTATCATTGTTTATCGAATTAAGGAATTTACTGATAGGCGAGCGTGATTGATTTATGGTACTTGAGAAACAAAAATATAGATCAGGAATCTCGTTTATATAAACAACCGTGGCATTGAACCCTTAGAAGAATGCAAGTCTCATAAAAAGTAGGCCATCAATCACATTTTATTACATTGAATGAACGAAAATATAGGTCAGGAATCTTAATGATGTAAACAGTCGATACGTTGAACCTTATGGAATGCAAGTCTCATAAAAAAAGTGGGTTACTAGATCAGGTAGACCCATCACTCATAATTTTTATTACATTGACTGAAGATGAATATAGGTCACTGTGTTACGTAAACAAATACGGGTGGTAATTGGACGAAGCTGGTTTTGGAGAATAGGAAACGATGCGAACATAAAATTACACTGACGAATTAAAAATATTTTGCGAATTAATAGCAGTGCAAAAATTAAAATAAATAAATAAAAATATGTGATAGTGCAAGTGACAGTGCAAAAGTGATTGATAATAATAAAACCGTCTAATTGCTTTGAAAATAAATAAAATAAATAAATAAAAATATAAATAATTAAATAAAAATAAAAAATATAAAAATAAAATAAAAACTTGAAAAACTTATAAAACTTAAAAATTTAAATAAAATAAATAAATAATTTAAAAAGTTAATAGATTGTAATTTATAATTTCAGGTATCAATAGGAACATTTTTTTCAAAAAAAAAAAATAAATAAATTTAATTTTACGATTATGCAAATTAAGATTTAGGAATTTAAGGATTAAATTTAAAAGCAAGGGAACATAGTTTTACCATTAGATTAGAACAAGGAAACAAAATTAGATAATAACATAAGTTGGAAAAAAAAAAAAAAAAAAAAACCCTCTTACAATGGATAAGAAAATAACACCAGAGGAGAAGGTGAGGAGACGGACCTTAAAACGGAAAGCAACCAAGCCTGAATCAAAGGTCATAGAAACGAAAACTCCCGACGAAAATTTGCGAGAAATTTTCAAAAGGTCGCGTACATCCGGACGCATGGGGCCGGCGGAGAATAGTGTGGATACAATCGAAACATTAAACTCAACGGTTGGGCCAGTGAATAAGGATATGAAGGAAGAAGTTAAGACTGAGGAGTAGAAGTAACATTCTTTGATAAGGGTTTTGAAAAAAAAAAAAGTAAAATAAATAAAATATAGTTGAACGCGCAAAGACCTACGAGAGATAAAAACAAGAAAGTTGAACTACAGAAACGCCACAAAAAAATAAC
>JAHDVE020009402.1:0-98031 GCA_022606495.2 Halesus radiatus
AATCTGCCTGATCACAATTTTTTCAAGGACTTTTGAAATAAATGGAAGATTTGACACGGGGCGATAATTACTCAAATCTTCAGCATCTAGTTGTGGTTTTTTTAGAATCGGTGAAACAAGGGCCTCTTTGAGCAGTAGTGGCACCTCGCTTAAGTCGAAAGTTTTATTGTAGAGGAACACTAGGAAGGGCACAACATATTTAAGACATTTTTTGAGGAGCCACGTTGGAATCGGGTCTAATCCACATTGTTTATTTAGAGAACTAGACACAATTTTTGTAACTTCTGCCGATGTTGTGTGTGTGAATTTTATCAAAGATTCACCGTTGTAGGTGGTGAATGTAGGTGGAGGTGCTGACGCTGTCGTGGCTCGGATGTTTTGAATCTTTTCTAGGAAAAAGTCTGAAAAATCTTTCGGACTTAGCGCAGCTGTAGTTGAACTTTCTGACTCACCCATGACAGTTTTGAGCGAGTTCCAAAGTCGTTGGGGGTCAGAATCTTCACCCTCAATCTTCGATGTCCAGTACTCCGATCTTTTTCTCCGAATTTCGTCCCTGTATTCATCTTGCGCATTGACCCAAGCCTCCCGACTCCCTTAAATCCTATTTATCATTGATATTATATTTATTAGAAGGTTATTGGCAAAAGAAGAGTAGGTATATTTTTGAAACATTATTTTATTTGAGATTTTTGATAATAATTATTTATAATTACAAATAATAAATAATTAATAATCATTAATTGATAAACTAAAGTTTTTAAGACAAGATATTTGTGCATAGCGCAAAGGGTAAGGATTATTTTTACAAACAATAATTATTAGCCTGAAACACTCATTCAAATTGAAAAAAAACCTTCCGAGAAAAGATAAATGTCGCCGACAGGACTCGAGCCTGCACCCTTCTGATTGCCGATATTAATAAATATTTGACAATTCAAAGCATTTTTTACCAATAAAATGTAGACATAATTTGTCTCGACGCCATCTATTGAGGGATTTAGCCGTTACAAGCTTTTCTCATACTAATAAAGTTGGTTCTTTACAGTTGAAATATAATAAAAACAGCAATTATTGAATGAAACACTAGTATATATTGATTAACTTGGCGGGTTTGCGATAAGCCGACGTAGCTCAACGGTAGAGCATCTGACCGGACATCAGAAGGGTGCAGGTTCGAGTCCTGTCGGCGACATTTATCTTTGCTCGGAAGGTTTTTCAATTTGGATGAGTGTTTCAGGCTAATAATTATTGTTTATAAAAATAATTAATAATCACTTTATGTAGGTACTAACGGCTAGCTTCGCTTTGTTAATTAGGTATACAACTGAACCATTTATGGGTATGACTTTCCGAAGAGATGAGTTTTGAGTTTTGCTCTGAATTCTGTCGAGTCTTTAAACAATCTTAGATCGTATGGCAGTTTATTCCAGGCTTTAGGGCCTTTCACGCTGAAAACTCGCTCACCAAACTTAGTATCTGGTGTGCGCTTTGGTTCCTTCAGCCTTCCGATGGCCAATGACGTCGCTGATCTAAGTGTTGACTGGCATGAATTGGAATTGGTAGTTTGAGTTCATCAGGTGCTGCTTTTCCTACCAATGATAGGCGACCGACCCATTGGTAAAAATATTTTTTTACAAAAAATGTGAAACTATAGCTTGAAATTTTATAGTAGACATGAGGGCGCTGCGATCGTTTAAAACGTCTTAAATAACATTTTACAACACTAAGATGACTCATAGGAAGATTATTTTAAGTTCAAAAAAGCACAATGATCCAAGTGCATGTTTTTTACTTTCACCAAACGGAATCCATACATTTTTGGTACTTTCTGAGATGATTCTACATCACACTTTGGGACAATTTTATATTTAATTTTTTTTTATTATTTAACGCTCTGTAAGGAAGATGATGTTTTGTATTTCTGAAATTCACGTATTGAAGTAATCCTGTACTAGATATTAGATAAATAAATAATTATGCGGGTTTGCGATAAGCCGACGTAGCTCAACGGTAGACCATCTGACCGGACATCAGAAGGGTGCAGGTTCGAGTCCCGTCGGCGACATTTATCTTTGCTCGGAAAGGTTTTTTTCAATTTGGATGAGTGTTTCAGGGTAATAATTATTGTTTATAAAAATAATTGTTACCCTTTGCGCTACGCACAAAAATCTTGTCTTAAGTTTTTAAGAACTTTAGTTTATCAATTAATAAATAATTATGTATTGAAGTAATCCTGTACTAGATGTTAGATAAATAAATAATTATGTATTGAAGTAATCCTGTACTAGATGTTAGATAAAAAAATAATTATGTATTGAAGTAATCCTGCACTAGATGTTAGATAAATAAATAATTATGTATTGAAGTAATCCTGTACTAGATGTTAGATAAATAAATAATTCACAGAACAAAAATATAAATAAAATCAAAACGTAAAAAATGAATTATGATGTTTTGCATTGCTTCATTAAAACGATCTGCAGAGCTATCTATGCACACTTACTGTTGTAACGGAATGAGAACAGGTGGAATAAACAATGTATCAACATACAGAATATATGGTACACAACATACGGGAGCACAACACGAACTAGGTACCTGCCATCGCTGCTTTAATTTTAGCATGTTCCAATACGATCTAAACAAAAATACTCGAGATCATCTCATGTTATAATGGTTTAATATGCAATTACCTTAGGAATCATGTTTATATTATGGGGGGTCATAAATAATAATAATAATAATAACAAAGCATTTATATAGCGCAGTTTTGTGTTATTTCACTTCAAGTGCGCAACACTATAAATAAACTTAAAAAAATTATTAAATAACTCCATTCAGTGGTATCCTACAGTGCTACTTTTACATCCTATGTATACATTTTATTTTATTTATACATATTACATACATTCTTACTTATTCTTAATCCTACAGTACTCCTTAGGTGCATATTCATCTAATAAAATTACAAAATATATACACGGCTATACAAAATGACACATTCACGATAATGCTATAAAAATAGAAACTTCTCCATCAGAATATCATTAAATGGCCCTACATTTGTTTAGTGGCGAGATTTAAATATCCAGGCTCTTTTTTACCTTCCCGTAATATTTCCCACTGACTCCGGGGAGCTAAAACATTTTTTTTTTACTTTTTCAATCGGTTTTCATAACTAACGAACTAACTAACCATCAGGCCGTGTCACTGCAGTGGTAGACAGAGAGGACGGACCGCCAAACAACTCGATCTTGACATACACATCTTGCTTCATTCCAATTCATACATGGTACATTCTCTTCTATTATTCCGACCTCTGACAAGTATTTGATTCACTTAATCGTGCCATGTCTTCCTTGGACGTCCCCGGCTTCTGTTTCCAATCAAATTCGTGTAATATATTCTCCTTATACTTCTTTCTTCGTTCATTCGCCCTACATGCCCAAACCATCTAAGCGTCTCTCTAATCGGTCTTCATAATAATAATATTCCCTACACCGATTGCATAAGAATTCTTCCAATGTTAAAATGTCGGTAATATTCCACAAGTCATGTGGACACGTGTTTACCCGTGTCGTAACATACGTAAATGCGGCGTTTACATAAATTTCATCTAATAACACATGAATATCATAGAGATTCCACACACATGGAGACTATAACGCAGCTCGGGGCATCATCTTCCGTCACATAAACTCCGTAACGACCACGATAGTGAAGCTAATAGACCGCCTTTGAATCAAATAGCCGTGATTATGTATATTATGACGACTTCTACCATAAAAACAACAAAATCATCGAATTAATCGCCGTGGAAAGTTTTGTAAAAGCTGGAAACGGGAAGCAAGAAGTGAGAAGAAGCAGGAAGCGAAAAGAAGCGGGAAGCGAGAAACGAAATACCAACGCTCAATCAATTCCTTTATTCCTTCCACCCTTAATTCCAATATTGGCTTAATAATATGTAGTATATTTGCGCACGTTCCAGAGTGGAAGATACTCTCAGTATCGCCCTGGTGAAAGACCACCATTCAGAATTGAAACGTTGCTTGAAATGGCTTTTAGCCGTGTTTGGTGACCAGATCTGAATAGCCAGGTATTTCCCCACCTCCCCTTCCCCTTCCCCTTCTCCTTCCCCTCCCCAATACCTTCAGCCTCACAACATTCCCCAATTGGGAATGCCATAGTCTCACTGGCTCCAGACGGTTGGGAGCAGTTGGGACTCTTGTGCGGTATTCATGTAAAAAAAAAAAAAAAAAAAATTAGGTTGACATGTATACCGGTCGATTAAACTCCAACTTCCTTCCCATCCACAGAGCACGTGTTCCAAGTCCTAATAAATCAGTACCCCCTGGTATACCGGTCGCACCGGGCTAGGAGTGCTCGTGGTTGGGGCGGTACAATCGTATCGTGAAAAGCTTTTTAACCCCCTCTAGCGCAATGAACTACAACAGTGTAGGGAAATTATTTCTACTTTACGGTCCACCGCTACGTATGTCACAGTGGTAGGAATAAATACTCGTGGACATGATTACAAATATGTTTTTATGTGACACAATAGTACCAACAGCTCGGAGCCAGTGGAATGGCAAAATTCTCAGTTTCCATTTTCTGTCGCCAAACTTATTGCCAAATTAATAGTAGTCATAGAAATTACTGGAAAGGCCCTACCCTAACCTTGAAGTTGAAATATAGAAGTCGCTGAAACCCCTTTGTGCAAAACCTGATCCGCCTCAACACAGGATCACCTAGTGCGGAGGATTCTATAATATATATGTATTTTTAATATTTATACGTTACCTTATAATATCAAAAATATTTAGAAACTAATAAAAAAAAGTTAAAAAAAAAAAAAATTATTTATATGTTTTACTAAAACTGAATTGGGAAAACTGAAGTTGAAAATAAAAAAAAAAAACATATTTTCTAACTCCAAATCGACTCAAAAGATCGAAGAATTATAAACATCCTTAATTTTGTCCTAGATTCAAATACCTTAAATAATGTTATATTTAATTTCTTCAAGTATTTTAAGTTTTTATTATTGTGACACCTGTTTCGGCGTTTAAGGTTATTTTGAAACTGCGGTTAATCCGCATTGTGATGACTTATTTATAAAAGACTTGCATAACTTAAAAAGAACATAATTAAATTTGTTTTACATTAAATATTTTAAAAAAATAAATGGAGTTCTACGAATTAAACACAAAAACAAATAATTAGTAAACATTACATACATAATAATTAGTATTACATTCTAAATTGTTTTTTCAAATTTATTAGAAATATTCTTGAACTCTGTTTACCATATAATAAGTATTCGAGGTTTGCTAATCATAGTTTAAACACTAAAATATTAATACACATTTTAAATTATATCTATAGAAATAAACAAAATAAAATAAATGTATAAAAAAATTGTAAATAAAATAATAGTACTTTGATCACCTTTGTTAATCATGTTTTCTTATTATTTTGACTTCTCTTATCACCCCCCTCGAAATCACAACTCCCACTACCTAATAATTAATATCTCATTATTTCTGTACTTGTAAAATTTAAGTTGGTTTTAAGAAAGTTAGTGAATTAGCGATGAGTTGTTCATCAATGAGCCGTTCATTTGTGCGGGCTCATTTTGATGAGCCATGAGCACACAACTCCTCGTAAACCGTTCCATGGCTCAATTGAACTGTGATTCTTTTTGACAAACCTTGGAACCACCAAAAGAAGATTGTTGATTTATTTAAAAAGGTAAACATTTCTCAGATGTTAGACAGTTTTCTTATGCATTTTTGTGATGACGGATCTTTAAATAAGGCCCTTGTTCTTATTTGTTAATATAAAATCATCGCATACGTGTCTAACTTCTACAAGGCTAAATTATGCCGACGACCGTGGGACTTTCCATTAATATTTGGCACCATGACGTATCTTAAAGCAGTTGTTTTTTAAGGGTTCCCATATTACTATGTAGAGATAACAATAATTAACGTATTTACACGTGTGTGAGCACTGTATAGTGCGTGAACGGCGCCTGATAGTTCGTCATCTGGTATTTTTGTACTTATACATACGCTGGGAGCTGGGAGCCGTAAGAGTTGGGAGTCGTATGAACTGGGGTATGAGCTTATGAACTGGGTCGTTTCAATTGAGTCATACTTTTGAGTCGTGAGAAAATATTAAGTTGGTACCGTGACTCCCGCTCGTAACAAATCGATTTAGCGAATGACATGGATTTGTCAAAATCGGAAGCAAATAAATAAAATTTAGCAACAAATAATGTACATTGTGAATAAAACTCTTCAAAACAAAATAATTAAGTCAATTTTATAAAATGTTTTTAAAAAACATTAAGCTAACTAACGTACAGCGTTTCTCATTGCGTAGAAAATCATTTAGACAATCAATATCTTTAAAATTATTCAAATTCTACCATTGTATTAAGTCTAACCTCACTCTGTCAAAACTATACTACTGTTTTTTTATTTATTTATTTTTATCTTTTTTTCTCAATTTCTTTAATATTTGTTGATATTTTGATATTATTATTTTATTTAATTATCCTCTAGTATCTCTATAAGAAAACTATTATACTGTTTTCATATATTTTTTAATATATTATTTCCAACTTGTGTACATTGATCGCAACATGCATGCATCTACGATTAAAGTATATTGTTCCAATTTTGCATGATGCACATTTGTATGATGATTGTTGAACTAAACTCCTGCTATCAAGGTACTTGCAGTGGCTTAGGGAGCACAAGTTCCCATGGTATGTAATTAATATTATACAATATATATACATATATTTTTAAATTTGAATGTAGCTTCTAATGTCGAAACTGCTGTCGCGCAACTGTAACTAGAGTTTATGTATAAAATGTCATTAAATTATTAAACATTTAAGATACTTAAATCGTTTTTCTAAATTTTACTAAAGGATCTGTTAATATTATCTTCTTCAATGATTAAATATTACAATGAGGTTTACAAACTTCAATAGCTTAAAAAAAAAACAAAATTAATAAAACAGTTTTTTTTAATAACAGTTCAAAAACACGTAATATTCCTTTGAAGGATAATGATAATATTAATATGTGAAGTATTTTCTCAACGTTTCCACGTAAGAGGGGAATAGTCGGCAAAGATTCGCTTTGAAAACAACTATATTATTATGGTTAGATTTGACTTTGAATAATCAGATGTGTAATTAACCTTACAACGAATCGTGGATGAATAAATTCGGTAATTACAAGGAGCCATTTGCTATCCGAGTGAGTAACGCCCTCGCCAGTTAACCTCAAAATGAACCACAAAAGTACAACGTGAAATTTAATATATCTGTTTCCTTAATTCAGACATTCGATGATGTGAGGATGTTTTCTTGTTCGCAAGCTTAATTGCGAAGCAGAAAATCTATTTCATTCTTTTGGTGTCTAAAAAAAACACTAGAATATTGAGCTCTGGTGTCACGAAATGTGGACAGCTTGTTCTGTCTAGGATTTTAGGTCAACTATTTTCAGGTCACATATTCCAATGAGATATGAAGCAAAGACACTGAATAGATAAATAATACTCTAGCCACTGACTTAATACCTTTTGGTTCTAGTCCCGAGAGAAAAAAAAAATGACACTACAATTGTTCACGCGAGTTCATCGGTAACATACTTCCAAATAATGCGTACGATTATATGCATCTCCCTTGCCCCTTTCCTCCCTTGTTTGACCTTCCGCCACCAGTACAATTAAAAACGCCGCCGAGAACGTAAGTTCCGTACAAGTATAATAATATCCAGTATAAAGACAATTGAATAATCCAGAGATATCGGTGAGTCCCTTTTTTTACCACTTTTCTCTATTATTGTTCTTCAATCCTATGCCATAGTCGCTCGCAATATCTTTTTATACACAACTCTCAACCGCAAAACCACCCCAATCACTGCTATCAGGATTGAAAACCACCCGCACCGTACCAACATGATTGAAGTGAAAAACAAAAGCTTCAAAAAGTATATTGATTATAATTATAATAATACTTTTACTCACCCTCCACACAGCATCCCAAATAAGATATAGGCCTTGAGGGAAATTATTTCTCTCGGGGTTTCCTGTGTGGGTTTACTGTAAAAAAATCCGGGTTACATGCACAGGTTGTGCAATAAAATGTGGTCCATATCTTTTCAGACAATCATATCAATATACTAGCCTAACCGGTTGGTGTTTACGTATTACGTTACAGTCACTTATAGAATATTTAAAAAAAAATCACGCACTGGTGCGCAAATGCGTCTACAGCCCGCAACACTGCAAATAACAAAATGTGTAAAATACATTTATACAGGTATATATAAATATCTATTAAAAACGTCTTAAGCTTTTAAGGTCATTCTATTAATATTCTCCAGTTCTAAAAATTATAGATATTTCAAATGCATACCAACTCTTCTTGTTTCAAATAAATGCCACTAATCTTCTAATAAAATTTACATCCATAGAAAAAGCCAGATAAAATAGTATAAACTGTAAAAATAATATCTTCTCTAAGCCTAAATTTTCCAATAAAACTGAGTTCATCTGAAGCGACCTGAGGTAAGTATGTTTTTCTGTATCTGTTTGTACATAATTATATAGATAATAGGAAGAACTGTTTGAGAGCGCTCTAGAGGCGATTTTTCACGAAAAACGGCTCTATACAAATGATCCAATTATTATTATACTCGTATATAGGTATTATGGTACAATTGTTTTTTTAATAAAAATAATTTAAAAAAAAAACTATAAATGTAACCAACCGATCGTCACTTATTTTAAAGCTTATTGGGAAACAAATCAACTAACGCGTATAATATTTCTAGCGTTAATTACATAGCTCAGCGGATATAATATTATACTTATGGCACGTTGATCTTTTCACCCAATTGTTAATTACATAGCTCAGCGGATATAATATTATACTTATGGCACGTTGATCTTTTCACCCAATTGTTAATTACATAGCTCAGCGGATATAATATTATACTTATGGCACGTTGATCTTTTCACCCAATTGTTAATTACATAGCTCAGCGGATATAATATTATACTTATGGCACGTTGATCTTTTCACACAATTGTTAATTACATAGCTCAGCGGATATAATATTATACTTATGGCACGTTGATCTTTTCACCCAATTGTTAATTACATAGCTCAGCGGATATAATATTATACTTATGGCACGTTGATCTTTTCACCCAATTGTTAAAAATAATTATATTTCCATTGAATTAATGGCGATAACATGTTCTAACAATTCCCATTGAAGATCAAAATACGTATAAGTTGTAAAATTATGTCGGCAATTGAAAACAAAATTGAAAGTTTTAATTGGTAAAACAAGCCGAATAACAAGGTTATGGAAAAGGGAATGGAGTAATGTCGGCAATAATGTGAATTTATTATTACACCTGTTCTGGCAGCCAATACTTATTCATATTTAACTAATATGTAACTGCCATAGTTTGGATTCGAAGGTTGAGTGGGCGAAGGCTGTACCGGGAAGGTTATACTCCTGGAGGATTTCAGTGTTATAATTATTCCAAATCCAACCACAGCGGTCGGGCACGTGCTTGTTAGGACCAGGGGCTTAAATCCGCGGTTCGCGGTCAGAACCACGATCCCACACTTAGTTATACCTGCCTACCAGCATGCTACATCCACAGCCACTAAAATTTTATTTATTGAAGTGATCGAGCTTACTCTGAAATAAACACGTTTAATCCAATATGAGATAATTTTTTGATTCTACAAAGATGTTCCGTGATACACAATATCTTAGTTAATTATGTTTTCCTACATAACTTGGTTGCTGCCGTATTTCACATTCGATGAAAATTTGAGTGTTTTTACGGGGTAATTCAATTAACATAATACAATATAAAAAATCCATCAGATAAAAGTCTCCTTGTGAAGATTCGACAAGTCTTTAATAAATCGCAATACAATATGTCGGTAATTGAGTTTTCTCCGTTGTTTATTGCTAGGAATATGGGGGACATGCTTTCAGATTTATTTCGGCGAAATCGTTTGTATTGTTTGAAAACTCAATTATAAAGCATTGTACCTAGGTACATCAGGAGGAAATCCGTCGTGAATTTGCAAAATTTAATAAACAAACGTTGTAAATACGCCTTGTCGTTCTTTTATTTGAAACGGGGCTTCAAAAGAAGAACCAACAAAGTGAATAATAATTCAATTAAGATTTCCCTAATAATAGCCAGCGGAATAAGTCAAATGTTAGTTCGGATTCGGTTTCCTGGATTGGAAATTCCTCTTTCCCAATTATCTCAATCAAATATTTAAATTCATTACTTATTGATCTAAGGAATTAGCATTATTGTGAATCTCAACAACCCGCAAAGCCTGTCTTCCTTTATAGCAAAAAGCTTATATTAACGAGATATTACATTTCCATTTTATTAATACATCGCTCCGAGGAATTACTGATTTACAATTGCTTTTTAAAAGATCGGAGTGCTGGTACCAGATTATACACAACAGTTTTTTTAAATAATCAATCACATAAATGTAATTTTACCCAAACGCGAATAAATGAGAACGACTTGGCATGAAACAAAATCTTTGTTTATGAAAGGTGCTTCTTTTTTCTATTGACTCCACTGCTAACGTTATTCCTGTTATGATGTTAGAATGTAATTTTATTGATTTGCGTGTGTTTGAAGTTTTAATATAGTATTATCAACTTGTATACCAATTAATGGTCGATACTTTGATTAGTAACCGGTTAATTTAAAAGGTTATTAACTGATCGCGATGATTGATCATAAATACACCGATCATTCTAGTGAAAAACTGCAAATTAAGTAAATTTGTTCTGTCTCTGGAGATCGTTTTCTACATGTTTATAAATGAGATCTGAATATTCAGCTAGTGGCGGATGGTGTCTTTTCCCCTGATTTTCTGTCTTCTTTGCACTCTACAATGTTTCCAAATATTAAGGGCGTTGTATTCCCACTGGCTACGGGCAGTGAAGTCATTAAAAATAACAAGTCCCGAATGAGTCTACGAAATAAGAAGCTGTGATTATAACGATGAGATATAAATGGGGACGGCACAATGCGAAAGTAAAAATAACAGACACTCGTGATGATTCCATGATGACAACAGTAAAGTAAGTATCAGGAGTGCATATTGAAGGTGAGGTACGTTTTCCACTGAGAGACAAACCTTGCGAATAGCTCATATCTTGGTAGAGGCCGTGTTGGAATCATGTGCTGGGTGGCGAGGAGAACACGTGCTCACAGCGGTTATATCACTCACCTGAAAATAATAAAAAATATATTATTAGTACAATTGCAGGTTATGTACAAAAATTACCGAGATACAGGAACAGAGAAGACAATCCTCTCTTATTTAAGGCTACGAAGAAAGAAATATATTTGCGCTGTATTATGTGGTTTGAAGTGAAGCAGCAACAGAAGTTGGTATGCATGACGGCGCGGCATGAAAGTGACAGAGGAAGGACAAAAGCTGTCTGAATGGAGTAGAAATTAAATCTGTATTGGCGTATAATAATAATGATCGGATAATTTGTATAGCGCCGTTTTTGTGAACCTCAAGGGCACTGTATAAATATTACTTGACTCTATTTAAACATGCACAAGTAGATAAAGAAAACATGATTACCTGTTATGTAACTTCAGATAAAAATAGGGTTTTTTTTAATTTACGCGTGGATAAGATATGATTTTTACCATTGGTATTTTATCTTTACTTTTGATATTACATTCATCAGAAGATTATTAATAAAGAAGAATTGGTATGAAATTGGATAATTGATATATTCATTGTTAAATATTAGGACTGGAGAATTTTAATAATATTACCTTAAAAAGCTTAAAAAAATTTGCTTAGCATTGTAGTTGGAATATGTGTGTTCGTATTACGAATGAGTATAAACTTAAATAACGCATGACTAATGTTAGTGTAATAAACAGAACTATGAAAAGGACGGTTAGCTTGTTTGGAAGTGTAAATTGGATGGACAGAGAAGAGGGTTTAGGGAGATTTTCCCATTGGATTGGTGTGCGTGACAATAAGCTATCCAAATTGTTCTACATACATAATATAATTAAATTTCGACGTGCTTCTATACCACCACAAAATGTGAATATCGTAATGAGATAAATAGCATGACGGTTATGTTTTTTTGGAGAACCTTTACGAAGCTTTCTCCATTGCAAATTATTTCACAATGTTCGTGAAAAGGAGAAAAACCAAACACATGATGAATTTATTGTTCAACTATACATATTATAATACTCTAATTTCATCGGCGGAGTTATTTTTCAAATCGTTCGATTTTGACCCGCGTTCTGTCACATCTCGCTCTGCAAAATGATCTATTATCGCGCGAGCTGCATTTGTGTAACCGATTTCGTATTTTCAAATAATTTGAATTTAATCGACTTTTTTATACGTTTCGAAATTTACTAACGTAGATGTTTGATGGAACCTCCAGCAATTGAATTTGATCTATTTAAACGTTTTATTAAATTTACTAAGGTAGATATTTGCTGGGACCTCCAGCAATCGAGTTTGATTTATTTAAACGTTTTATTAAATTTACTAAGGTAGACATTTGCTGGAACCTCCAGCAATTGAGTTTGATCTATTTAAACGTTTTATTAAATTTACTAAGGTAGATATTTGCTGGGACCTCCAGCAATCGAGTTTGATTTATTTAAACGTTTTATTAAATTTACTAAGGTAGATATTTGCTGGGACCTCCAGCAATCGAGTTTGATCTATTTAAACGTTTTATTAAATTTAAATCGGAAGCTTAAAAAACACAAACAAAATTAGACGGTTCTCATAGGAGCAAAGAGGCTGATTTTATTCAGTGTGCTGCCTTGAGATTTGAATGGTTTTGATTTAAGTAAGTAGGCTGTCTAACATATATTTAAAAAATTGAAATTAATGGAATTCTATGAATTAAACAAAAACATTAACAATTGAGACACCGAATAAATTCAACATTCTAAAGCAACAAACAACCGCCTAAAAATCTATATATAAGATGCTTGTGTAACTGATTTATTCGTTGAATAAAATTTTAAAATAAAAAGAAGACGTTACCAAGTCCAGCGGATATTTTTCTAGATTACCGATTTATTTATTTAATTTATAAATACATTTTTTTTTATATGTTTTATTGTTAAAGGTTTTCAATGAATTAGATAAAATACACTACCCTACACTTTTCGGTACACTACAACTTACAGTACCTAACACTACTCTACACTTTTTAGTACACTACAACTTACAGTACCTACACTACTCTACACTTTTAGTACACTACAACTTACAGTACCTACACTACTATACACTTTTAGTACACTACAACTTACAGTACCTACACTACTATACACTTTTTAGTACACTACACTTCACTTTTCTTTTTCGTTTCATTACATATCTAATAACTTATGATTTAAAATTAGGCAATAATAAATAAAAATAAATGATAACATCAATTTACAAGCATTAAATTATAAACTTAAATATGGGAACAATAATATAATTTAATAACCTCAGTTGGGTGCAACGGGGACAGCGCTAGTAGTAATTATTATACGAATAAATTTACGCCATTTGGTAAGCCATTAAATAATGACAACAAAATGAAGCTTCCACTGAATGTCCATGATGATAACGGACTTAAATAATTAAAGCGATATTAGAATTTCTACGTTCGGCAATCTCAAGATCGCAAGTCTTTGATATTATTGTAGCTTTCCGCAAACACGGGATATAAGTGTTATGGCTTATTAAATCTATTTTATGACAAGGTTGTGAGCAATTAATTAGATTTACGTTAGATTAAAAATTCATAAAACATTCCGGCTAACCTCTTCTCTATATACAATATAAAAATGAATGTTGTCTGTTTATCCTCGATTTTCTCGAAAATTACTCGGTCTGATTTAGTTTGAATGAATTCCAATATGTAAAACTGTTGCCATAACGTTTTAAAATTAGTACGAAAAACATCGTACCCGCCATGTTATATTGGGGTTAGCACATAGATATACAACTCTGGTTAGCCACATATTACATATTCAAAAGAAGGTTTGTTTGGGAAGCATATTTTCAAAATGAAAAACACAAGTAGGTATTTAAGAACTTTATTATTTCGATATTTTCTAAAAAATAAACGTTTAGATTAGAAATAATTACTCTATGTTTTTTTTATTATTTTAAAAAGAAAGACAAATATTCCCTGGTTACAAATAACCTGACAATATTTGAAAATCTCCTACTACCATCATAGTAAGCGTAAGAAGTTGCTTGTGTCGTAATGGAGGACTTAGCCAGCCGAGGAATTGAACTCACGACGCCTGGGTGAGACCCATACGCGATGCCAACTCAGCGACTGACCGGTCAATTGTTGTTCAATATACATTAATAAAACTATTATTAATAAAAGAAATAAAGTATTCATAGGCACGCCAATCGTCAATACGGATATTATGAAAATCTTAATGATTAATACTGTTATTATTCTTTGGGTTAAAGATTCCGAGAAGGTATATCAATTTATTACTTGTGCTTAGTTACGGTTTCTACGAATAGAATATAAAATTATGTACGGTAAAGCTAATCCTTCATTTGATATTTGACATTCTAAACCGACCGGTCGTTTGAAGCGTTTTGGCGGACTTGAAACTGTGAAAAGTAACTTCAGAGAAATATAAAAATATTGATATTTAAGTTAGAACGTCATTATTGATAAACAAAAAATTCCTTATTACGGCTACCACAGTGTCATTGACTCCGAAGAGTTCTGAACTTGTGCAGTATTCACGTAAACAAAAAATGTCTTTAAAAAAAAAGTTTTACGTCAGTACCATTCAGATAGTAAGTAGTAAGTGACTTATTGAAAAAAATTCTGGTTTATACGAGAGTTTAACTATTTATAGCTAACTAACTAACTAACTAACTAACCATCACGCCGTTTCTCCACAGGAGTAGGCAGAGAGGACGAACCGCCAAACAACTCGATCTTGGCATACACTTCTTGCTTCATTCACATTCGTACATCGTCTCATACATTCTCTTCTATTATTCCGACTTCTGACATGGCCCGACTCGAGTATTTGATTCACTTGATCGTGCCATGTCTTCCTCGGGCGTCCCCCGCTTCTACCTCCATTCACATTCACGTCATACATTATTATTACACTCCTTTCTTGGTTCATTCGCTCCATATGCCCAAACCATCTAAGCATCCCTTTCTTAATCTTACTCATTACGCTTACATCAGCATTGCATTCTTTACGAATTACAATATTTTTCACACGATCATACATGGTTTTACCACACATTCGTCTCAGAGATCTCATTTCTACGGCATTCAGTTTACTTTCATCCTTGTTGTGCCAATTCGATGCCTCACTGCCATACATCAGGGTTGGTATCAGCACTCCATTGTGGACTGCTAGCTTCGCTTCTTTGGACAACTTTTTGTTAGCGCCAACCGCGTTCAGTCCTCCGTTAATGGAGTTTCCTGCATTCACCCTTCTTTCAATATCTCTATCAGTCTTTCCATCTCTCGTAAACATACTTCCCAAATATACAATGCATATAGAATATATATAATAGAGTGTTTAGTATTTATTTGAAAGTGGTGACTATTTTGTTTGTCTTTTAAACCCATTTCAAAATCATAGCGAAATTCGTTGTTTATCGAGAATACAGATTTGTGGTAGACTTGTTTTTCAGTGCCTCCTTTTTGAAAATCAATAGACCCAGGGGAAGATAAATGCCGAAATATACTTTACTGCGACTCGTTCAGAATACTTCACGACACGTGACCAGATATAATACGACTCACGTGTTATTTTTTATTCGTTAAATCAAGTGATTTTACTAACCCGCTTCCCAACATCCCCAAGTGGTAGTACTAAACTGTAATACTCGTGAATTGTAAAATGTTTATTTAGGTGGAAAGATGTATTTATATTAAATTTTTATTTTAAATTATAAAATACATAATGCATTGTATTCCCAAGAGTTAAGAAACTCATCGGGGGATCACATGCAGAACCTGCACTACAGCTTTTAGAAACAAACATACAAAATATTGAAAATACACAATTGACATTGACAGCACATTAGCAAACATTTACAACACAGGAGTGTAAGAAGAATGTATGATGCGAATGTGAATGGAAAAAGAAGCCGGGGACGCCCGATCAAGTGAATCAAATACTTGAGTCGGGCCATGTCAGAAGTCGGAATAATAGAAGAGAATGTATGAGACGATGTATGAATGTTAATGAAGCAAGAAGTGTATGCCACAAACACAAACTCATTGACCTGCTCCAAGTATTCATCATTCACAACTATATTGCATACTGTTTTCGTACTCTCTCTTTCAAACACCATGACTTTGGACTTATTTACATTCATCATTAGCTCATTCTTCATACATACTTCGTTCATCCTAGATACGAGGGACTGTAGATCTTCCATATTGTTAGCAATCAGCACCGCATCATCAGCATACAACAGGCAACATACTTGCAGACTTCTCATTTTCGCGCCAAAGCCCACCTCCTTCAATTCTTGCATACAATTATCCATGTATAGATTGAATAACCACGGTGACATTACGTAGCCTTGCTTAACACCTTTTGTGATGTCAAACCACCCCGTAAAATCACCGTTTGCCCTAACACATGCAACGCTTCCCTCGTACAGCGATGCGATTGCCTGTATAAGATTTGTATTCACATTTGTTAAAATCCAACAAAATATTATTTCGTTATCATAAATAATTTTTCTTTTTAATATGAGAATAAAAATATTATTATGATGTAAAAGGAGATAGTTTCTGAACGTGAAAATAAATCTGATTTAAAAATATGTAGCTAAATACGGAAAACATATTTTAATGTATATTAATTTAAACTCACCCACGGTTTACAGACTTCAAATTCAATGCAGAAGACAGTTCTCAAATAATACACTTAAAATATTAGCAATCGTTCAATTCATCCGAAAGAAAAGAACTAACAGATTAAACATTACACCGTTTCGCAGCAGCGGTAGGCAGAAAGAATAGACCGCCAAATAACTCGAGCCTGGTACACACTCCTCGCTTCAATCACATTCATATATCGTTTCATACGTACCCTTCTGATATTCTGACTCTTGACATGGCTCATGGATAGTGTCATGAAATAATTAATAATAATGAAACTTTTTTAAAATTCGCAGTAAGACATTGGATACAATTTATTTAAAATATGATTGAATACGAAAATTAAAAAAATAAAATTCTCTTTAAAGACGACATTATATTAAAGATCGTAGAAAATTAGAACAATGTCTCATATAAATTAGTGCAGATTAATATTAATTTTCTAACCAAATCGGTTTTACCGGTAATAAATAATTGTTTTAAACACTTCCAAAGATATACTGTGTAGTATATCTTTTAATTTACAATTACGTTAGATTAGGTTAGTTAGTGTGAAGCGCATTTGAGGCGAGCATTCGCAAAACTGCGCTATAGAAATTAAGCCTTATTATTATTATTATAAATGCTCTCCAATTGAGCTATTGAGACATTTTCATCGATCTCGGATTTCAATCTAAGAATTATTAATATTTCCTTGATTATATTAGTGTTCATGTACAATACCAACATGCTTGTATTAGTAAAACACGAGTTGAGTATTTTTGTTCAGGTAACAAAAAACAACCAACGATAAGGAAAATGTGTGTAATTAGGACGTAGGTATATTAAATAATAATACCTCATTTCAGGAGGGAAATATACCTGTAAAACATGAACATTCATTTTATATACTTTGAATATAAGATGCGCTGAGCAAACCAAATGCTAACTACATGCCATGTTTCGCAATGTTCTCACGAACACAACATTATTTAGAAGAAATTTTAACATTACGGGCGGATTTTACGTGTAAATTTCTTGTGGAGTTGTATTAATAAACTTGGGGAACATAAAAACTTCATATGAAAGGTACCAACAAACATGAACTTGATATATGTAGGTACAAAAAGCCAAATACCATTAGTATGCGTACCAACCTAAACATTTCTAGTACAGAGAAAAACATTTTTTTTTAAATCACATACGTCATACGTTTACGTCTTATTTTATTATAATATTAAAACTTTTTTCAAAATAAAATTACGAAAATATATTTTTGAAAACCAATCATTATTTTGACATAAATAAAGGTTTAAAAAATGTACATACAAATACAACCGGTTTAGAATTGGACAAATTTGGAATTTCAGAAATCATAAAAAGTGTTAATAATCAACTAAATATTATTAATAGACATTTTCTTTTAAATAGCTATCTCTTGAATTTATTTTCACATTAATGTTAATAATAAAATACTTTCTTTTTTTAATTTCTATTATAAATTTCTTATTAATTAACATTTTTGATTAATTACTTACCTACTTTAATGAATTTTTGTATATGTTTATAATTTGCCTATTCTTACATAATTATGTTCTATGTTTATAATTTGTTTATACTTGACATTATTATTTTGATATGTGTATATTAATAAAGTGGTGATTACAAAGTAATTTTTAATTCATTGACTAATAATGACGCCAAAAGTGAATATCAATCTTTTGAAGAAATAACTCACCGAAAGTGTATCAGGTCTGTATCTAGTGTGAAATATAAATACAACACAATGTTTTTTTTTAAACTTGTCGAACAAAACATATCAATAAAAATTCATACAGTGAACAAGTTAACTTTGTATCCACAAAAATAAGGGTCTGAATACACAGATCCGTGTCCGTTCGGATTGTATGAACTCGTTGGACAAATCCGATAGCCCAACACCGGTCCGTCGAAGCCGCCCGCAGACATTTGATACAACACAACACGACTGGGACGTGGAGGCCCGTAGGGGTGTATCATAAATACATAACGGGATCGGGTCACTGGGTGAATTCTGACATAAATCCAGCCTTCATTCAGTATTTTATCAAATTCTACATATGCTCGGTGTCCTTCAATTATTTTTTGCATATAAGTTTCAAAGAACATTTAATCTTCAGCATACAGCAGAAAACAAGTTTGTCTCATGTGTGACGCAACAAAAACACTTAAACACTGAGCTCTAACGTTTTAAAATATGTCCGATTTTTCATGTAATCCTAAGTCTGGAAGAGAACCACATTGAAGAGGGAGAAACCTCAAAATCAAGTGTAATAATAATAATTGTATAATTTATAGAGCGTCGTTTTTGTGAAAAAACATCGAAGGGTTTTGCACGAATAATATTATTGGCTAGGCTTTATCTTATTATATACAAACAGATGGTTAAAAATACTCACCCGCACCCGGCAGGTCACTCCAGATTAAAACGTTATATTAACAAGTTTTAACCTGGGAAGTATGGATTTTGCACGAACAGGGCACAATATAAAAAACACTGCACGTTGCATGATATTGCAGTTGCTATTTTATAATTTAACTTATTCGTTATTGATTTATCATCGGCAGACGTCAGCATATCATTGATAATTCCCCGATAAATATTTCAGGAAGTGACATTACTCCGAAGACATGTGTCAAATTACTCGGTGTCAATCTGGATGCAGACTTTTCCCTCAAAAGTCAAGTAAACAGAACTATAAGTACAGGGTTCTTTCAATTGAGGCAAATCAAAACAGTACGGAGAAACCTGCCAACAGAGAAGACTAAACTGCTTGTCAATTCGTACGTCGTGTCACGTCTAGATTACTGCAACGGAATATATGCAAGTCTCTCCAAATACCAAATTAACAAATTGCAATCAGTTTTCAACGCTGCAGCAAGACTAATCACCGGCGTATCTAAATATTCTCACATTTCAGAGCATCTCAAAAATCTGCACTGGCACAAATGCCCTGAAAGAATCCAGTTCAAGTTCTGCTGGGTGGTATTGGTATAATAAGTCACTTAACGGAATGGCTCCGGCTTTCTTATCAGAACTGCGTATTCCTGAAAATACCAACTCACGGCAGTCCACCCTTAGGTCAGCAGCGTCATCAGCTATCGGGAGGTTGCAGGAACCATAGCGCACACCTAATACTATGTTTGGTGATCGTGCTTTCGGAGTATCAGGACATACAGCCTGGAATGAACTGTCGTATGACTTAAGAATTATCAAAGACTCAACAGAATTCAGAACTAAACTTAAAACTCATTTTTTCAGACAATTATATCCATAAATTGAAGAAATTCACCAGTAAATTGCATAACTAGGCTAGCCGGTCGGTGCTCACCTAAAGTAACTTACAGAAAAAGTTTAAAAAATTCACACATCGGTGCGCAAATGCGTCCACAGTCTGCAATACTGTGAATAACTAAAGGTGTAAAAAATAAATAATAAATGGTAATATCCATTGGAAGCTTCGTGCGCTTTTTAAGGTCATTTTATAAACGTTTTCCAGTCCCAAAAATTGAAAGTATTTCAAATAAATCCCAACTCTTCTTGTGCCACCAATCTTCTAATAAATTTAACATCAATATAAAAGGAGGATAAAATAGAATTGGGAAAATATCATCTCTATACTTTAATTTTCTAATAAAACTGTGTTCATGTGAAGCGACCTGCCAGGTAAGTATGTTTTTTCTGTATCTGTTTGTGCATAATTAGATAAAGAATATGAAGTAATATTTGTACAGCGCACTTGAGGTGATTTTTCACAAAAACGGCGCTATACAATTAATCCAATTATTATTATTATTATTACTATAATCCCAAAATGGCGAATCTGCAAAAGCGTAATTTCAAGATACTGATGTTTGAGGTACTTGAACTGGTATAAAAAAAAAAAAATTATGTTAATTTCTATCATAGCCATGGATTTGATGGTTAATAATGCAAATGAAGTTATTTCTAATTATGGAACTGTCAATTCATGATGGATTTCCATTATTTTTTTTTTATTGAAAAAACCTTTGTAACCTTTTTCCACTTATTTATTTTCGACCGAACTGGTTTCACCCTATCAAGAGCATCGTCAAACTGGCACAATTAAAACTAAATCTACCGTATACGAGTAGAGCATCTATGTCAGGAGTGAGTCCTCCTGCTAACTGTTACTATTATATGTTAATACTGTTTTTATTTATGACTTTGTACTGAATTTATGTGATTGCTGACGCCACTGTTTACTATCATGTTTTCGAAACTACTGTCGGGTTGGTTTATTACCCAACGGAAGACGGATTACACTGTATTTTTTCACTGCATCTATGGTTTATAAAAAAATATATAAAGTCATTTGTGTCAGCTTTTATTTGAACAAATGGTTATATCTGGTTTTGTTTTTTGCTGTGATTTCCGTCTTGTTTGCTAAAATGAATTTTATAGCAGTTTTTGTACAGTACATTTTAATGGGTCTTGAAAATATTTTATTATATTATAATAGGTATACATCAGGGTAATATCCTTCTTAGAGTTCGCCTTGGATGTCTGCGTCGTAATTCTTACATGGTTACTCTGGTATTTTATTATGTGTTTCACATGAAGTTAGTTTATTAACAATATTCATAGATTATTAATGCCAGTTTAGAGACTTCAAAACTCAATATCTCGAGGCCATGTTTTTGCAGATTCGCGACTTTGGCATTGGGCCTACGATATGTCGTTTAAAAGCCCGGGAGTTAAACACAAGAAGCGTAGGGAACATTTCTCCCTGTGCTAGGGAACATTCCTCCCTGTTGCTGTGTTAACTGCGGTTAGAGGTGCATAAATTTGGAGATAATCTTCCCTACCTAGTGAGCGGGCTGACTATTGCTACTGTTGGGCTTTTATTTAATTTATTCGAAATAATTGTAAACTGTGTTTTATATGCTTTTTTATATGCAACCTTATAATTAAGCCCGCTCACTAAGGTAATGGAGGGTATAAGATAGAATTTGGGCGGAGACGGAGTGGGTCGGTGCTGGGGGTCCAGCGGCCGAGGTTGGAGATAGGGGGATTCGAGTTGGATTCTAATTTGGAGTGAAAGGTTTTGGCTAAAGCTATTATATGTTTCGGAGTGGAGGAATTTTCGAGCCAGTGTTAAATATGCTATTCCTGACGAACCAGGGACTTTTGGTGAATCGTCGGAACAATGCCTTCTAAAATGATTCAATCCTATTTGTATTTGAAGTAGCCCATATGGGTCATGTGTATGTTAATTTTGGACGGATTTTCTATGTGTAAATGAGAAGTTTGTGAATTAGCAAATAATAGAAAACATCTGGTCAAATAAATAGTGCAGATCAATATAACTATTTTGAATTAAGAACCGATAAAATAGACGTGGTAACTCCAGCTACACCAATCTGTCGTTTATTATTCATGTTTGTCCCTTAAATCGGTGGAGGTTTACTTCAATTGAAAAAAAGTAAACGACCCTTTCCGTACTCTGTAATTGATTCGACGTATTCTACAAGAAGTCATAATTTGTCAAAGGAATGATTCGGTTTGTCCTCTGGACTCGTGAATTTATAACATCAATCAATCCAATTTCATAAAGGCTCGAACGAACAGACCTGCACGAGCTTCATATTAAAATATAATCACGTTTGCCTGAAGAGTGTTATTTAGTTACAAACGTAAAATAATAATATCGCGTAAAAGGCTGATGTTGACTACAATCGGATATGAAAAAAAACGTTAATAATTTGGATTAAACTGTATTTTACATATAACTCAATAAACCCCAGACGTAAACTTTCTGATGTATTCCTTTTGTACAAAATTATACATGCACCAATTGATAGACCAAACATTTTATCACAAATCAACATTAATACACCAACAAGAAAATCAACAAAGGGGATAAAAGACGTTTTTTTTATATTAAAGCCTATCACACAGAAATAGGGGATATTTGTCTCCTTTACCGCGGATATTAAGAAATTACAATACACTGCTTTAATAATGAAATAGACGTTTTTAATGACACTATCCATAAATTAAAAAAATGGTTTTACCATTAATATCACACTGATAATGTGATGATGCCCTTTATTAAGTATAAAAATAGTGTACCATCAGCACAGGTGACAATAAGGAGTTAGTTTATACACCTACTTTATAACGTTATTTCGACCTTTCTCTCCTTTTTTCACTATTATTATAATTTTTGCGAGATAATGTTTGTTTTTGTTTATTGTACTTATTGATTATTTTTGCCTTCTAAACAAACAAGTTTTGGGCATATTGCCTGTTTTATGTATCTGCTAAAATAAAACAAAATAAAAATAAAATAAACTGACGGGGTAGGCAGAGGGAATGTAACGCCTCCAAACTCTATTCTGGCACGCATTTAATTCATTCTGCTGTTATTCCGATTCTTGTTTCGTGCTTTATCTTCCTGGGATATCCCCGACTCCTTATTCCTTACACGACTGTTCTCAGCAGTAAATTGGTTTTTAGTGATGTTATTTCCTAATTGAAAATTGACATGGAACACTCGAAAAAGTGATTTCACTAATGTTATTAATCTAATCTCTATATGTAAAAATGATTTTTTGTCTGTCTATCCTCGATTTCCTCAAAAAATACTCAACCGATTTTGCTGAAAATAGTACCGTTTGTTTTTATTAGTTCCGAGAAGGTTTAAAGAGCAGTTTTAATGAAATCCAATATGTGAAATTGTTGCTATAGGGTTTTAAAATTAGTATTAAAGACATTGAACCGCCATATTGTATTGAGGTTAACCCATACATATACCACTCTGGTTAGCCGCAGATTACATATTTAAAAGAAGAAAGTTTATGAATGAAATAAAAATTTCAAATTAATCTTTCTTTGTTTCTTTGTTTGGAGATGTCAAATCAACTATGGCCCCCAAACGACAAACAAGAATTCCCAACATCATAAATTTATTTAAAAAAAAATTATCTCGGTTACACATCGGCTAGTTTTAAATAATAAAAAAATAACCAAGTGTTTAAAATATTATTTACAGTTTATTTTAGGCTGGTTAAATAAAAAAAAACATATTTTAGCGCTTCTCCATCCTTATTCGTAGCAATTATGTTAAAGTATTAGTGACCTGCACATTACATAAGGGAGTAAATTACATAGTTGTAATATAAGTACGAGTATATCCGTCTGTTTGACAGTAAAATAATAAAGATATTTGTGGGCGAGCTACGAGTATACGAGATAATTAATTTAGCTCAGAAGTCCCAGAGAAATGCCAGATTAACCATTTAAACTTCACATGCTTTGATACAATATAATAACAATTTATCAGGCGTACCACATGTGCCCCGGGATCATCCAGAGGATAGAACGCCCAGAAAGGCTCATAAATGGTTTTGTAATACTGACTCGTACCACACGTTTCCGGAAATTTGGAACACAATCGAAACTCTATAAGCGTCAAGTAAATAAATACCTTTTCAGTTTAATTCTCCGGGATAGCTTGAAAAGAGTATTTTGATTGTGTTACTCGTAAATATTTTACACCACTCATTATTATTTGTTTGTGAGCATTTATTCGAAGAGTCTGTGCTTTAGAAGCAGTACATTTTGAAATTTCGTTGTGTAGACTTATAAAAACGCGAATCGAATAATTACTTTAGTTATTACTGAAGAAAAACTGATAAAACTAATACCTCTGCCATAGGTTACCCCGAGTGGATTGCTACGTTTGGTTTAAAAAAAAAATATTGAAATAAAAAAAAAATAAAAAAAATATTGATAGATACATTTATCTAAACATAGGTACAAATATAAACATTTTTTTAATACACACATAATATTCAATTATATGTACATATGAATATATGTATATTAATTTATGTGTATTGTATATAGTGCAAAAAATGTCACATAGGCAAGGCCAGTGCGTGGGTATACTTGGTATTAGTGGCAGTAAAAAAAAAAATCTTTTCATGGAATAATTTAATTTTTAATTTTTATACTAATTTATATATATATTTACTCACATATTTATATGTAGATATATTTACTCATATAATAATTATATATATTTCATAAGTTTAAAAATTAAGCGAGTTTTTACTTTAAAATAATAAAATAATAAATAAAGATACTTTAAAATAATAATGGGCGTTAAGGGCGATTTTTCACTGCATACCCCGGTCTGAAAAAAAGAGCCTGCTCGTGCAGCCATCATTAGTCAAGTCATACCATCTCAGCCCAAAACATTGTAATTTAATTAAGTTTTAATCTGGAGTGCCCTACCAGGTAAGTATGTTTTCTGTGTATGTACATAATAAGATTAACCCTAGAAAGTAGTATTTGTACAGCGCCCTTAAGTTGATTTTTCACAAAAACGGCGCTATATAAATCGTCCATGTATTATTATTATCGTCTGGGATTGCAGTAGTGGAGATGGATTCAAACGTCCACCAGTCCTGGACATGACCAACAGATTACTACTTACCCCTCACGCCTTTTTCCTTTTCAGAACTTCCTCTCCTTCCTTTCCTTAAAAAACCCTCCACACGGCATCCCCAAAGATGACATAGACCCTGATGGAAATTATTTTCCTCGGGGCCCCCTGTACGGAGTTACTGTTAATATCACTATCAACGAATTTGAATTTGACATTTAAATGATTACTAAGCAACGTCAGGTTAGGTTATGTTATGATATTGTTAAAATGAAATCATAGGATCAGCCTCCCGAATAAAAGTAAAATACTTGGACTACTGCGCTACTGACACCGTCAAAATGTATATTTTGATATTTTCATATGAAGCGGTAACTTGGTGATGTCACATTATAATTAAAAAAATAAAACAATAACTTTGTTTTACATCACTTTTATTTATACTTTAGCCGACCGGGTTTCGCTACTACCGTAGCTTCCTCAGGGCAGTATACAACTGTAAGTATATTTTAATCATTGTAGGAAATAATATAAATGTTTTGAATGACTTACTTAAAGACATTGCTTCAAATGTTTAAAGGCCCTTTTAGGATCCACACATGAATAATGTGTTTTCCGCAAGTAAAGTTTAAAAGTGTATGTGCATACCAAACAAGTAGTGAAGTAACATGATCGGTTTTCACAAATATAGAAACAAATCACATGCAAGAACTTGCTTGGATACCAATTACACCTTATTTTAAACAGTTTACACAACAAGTTTACACTAAAACCCAATTAAAGCGAAACTTAAAAGTTTAATCAGTTAAAGTAGAGATTGGAGAGCATGCACTTGCAAGGGAGTGCACTGACTCCCCGACCTGACTAGACTATACTACCTCTAGTCTACAGGGCGCATTCTTACTTCTCACCACTCGGGACTCGGGAGGATTTCCCGAGTTTTCAGTCGCGACAGTTTGTAGGTACCGAGCCTGAATCTAACGAAGTATTAACGTAACCAAATTAAGCAAGTTACGTCTGACCCGGTTTCCGCCGTGCTGAGCTCCTGGAGGAATTGCCGGCGCAATTAGCAATGTCAACAGTAACAGGCGAACATGAAAGGCAACAGCGGCGACAATACAGTACACGCCATACCTTCCTACCACCGATTGTAACCGACCTCCATTGCCTCCAGTTGCCGGAGCATCGGGTACCGGGCGAACATAAATAGCATGGGCAAATAAGGCATCGGTGATGATTAAATATGCACTATTTGTGCTGCAGCCCAGTGAAACATCAACCAGACTACGCGCGGTATTTTCGATGACAAACGAGTATCTTATTTCCTACGTGAAAGTTGGTTGCGTGGGCTTCACGATGAGCGTGTTTTTGCAATTCTCTGTGAGATATTATTTCAAGGAATTATTAATTGTTTTTGTGTTTAATTCGTAGAACTCCATTTTTTTTTTTAAATTTAATGTAAACAAAATTTAATAATGTTATTATTAAGTTCTTCAAGTATTTTTAGTTGTTATTACGGTGACAGCTGTTTCGGCGTTTAAAGCCATTTTCAAACTGTCATGAAAAATATGTACATATATATATTTCAAGGAAGACAAACAGATTACGTTTATACAAAGTAAAGGAAAATTTTATTTCATGCAAAAAGGAAATAAAGTTTAATACGTGAAATTTTTCATTGCGTATTCATTCATGGCGACCATAGAATAAAGAATACTGCAAGAAATGTGATGTGGGCATGTTTCGTGATCCAAGAGTATGGCGAATCTTTGCTTAAATTTCAAATACAGAACTTCATTTCATCAACATTATGAAATTTTCATTTCTATATAATGTAATTGCAATTTACGACGTCAGTCAGTATAGGGGAGACGGAGGACGTGTTAAATGGCATGTCAGTAAGTCAGTGGCGACAGCGATTTCCATTCAAATCTACATGGAAGGTATTTCTAATCTGTATCACAGTCAGTGATGGCGACGAATAAAATTCCCCAGTAGGAATATTTTAATTCTCAGTCTTTTGTCATATTTACGATTCCCCGAATCAAACAAAGCAACAAAGCTTTAATTTGGCTATAATGCACGATTTCAATGTCAACAACGCGACTAAGCATAGTTTTCGCTCAGCGCCAATTAGACACAGATTTTAAAGAAATTGAAAAACACATTGTCAAAATGAGTGGACGTTATTAAAAAAAAAAGTTTTTAAAATGATAGACAAATGGAAATGATTAATCCTTCTCTAAGGGTATTTTTAACACATCGGATCGATTGCTGTTACATTGAAGTGAAAATCTCCAGCAAACACAGATTCTTCAGAAGTCACAATCATGAAGAATCATAACTACCTTATGTTGTGGATTCACTGATGATTCCCTAGAATAAGAAGACCAAACCACTCAATTAGACCAATCAAATCGATGCACCAAATAGGTCAGCCAGGTAGTTACTCAACTAAACTGACCTATATACTCGTATGTAGTTACAGTATACATGCTAACGATGTTACAATAGCGGTCACTTTGTGGCTACTACTCAATGCCTACTCGTATATCACAGCATACAATATTGTGGTCAATACGGATTATTATTAATAACGTTGTATAGTGCCTGACCTCGGGGGGAGGGGAGGGGGCTTGATAGGAATAGAATACAATTTACAGTAATTCATTTACCCGCTTACCCACTTCTCAACAATTCCCACCATGTTTTGCACTATTGTAATAAAGTGTGTTGAATACTTTTAATATTAAAAAAATCATTAATAATTACTTCATATCCGCCACTTTATTAATATATACATATTAACATGTTTTGGAAACGAAGCTTTCCTCATCAGGAATATACACAATACTAAAAAAATAATAACGTCAAGTATAGACAAATGATAAACGTAGAACCAAATAATGTAAGAATAGAAAAATTATAAACATAAACAAAAATTGATTAAACTAGATAATAATTAATCAAAAATGTTAATAACAAATTATTGTAAAACATAGAATAACAAATCTATATGAGAAATTAAAAAAAAAAAAAAATTATTAATATCAATATGAAAATAAATTCAAGAGATAGCTATATTTTTAAAGATATTTTGTTATTAATTTTATTTAATTGACTATTAACACTTTTCACAATTTCTGAAATTTCGAATTTGTCTAATTGTAAACGGATTGCACTTGTATGTAAAAATTTTAAACCTTTATTTATATCAAATATGATTGGCAAATTCAGAATAATTATTATTACTTAAACGCCATAGCTGTTCCTTAACTGTAATATGAAGTTGCGATCGTTACAAAATAATTAATATACCCCTGATTTATTTAAAATATTATCTTTATCCTTGTTATGTAAAATATATTTTTTTATTAGTATAGCTGGTTGGATAGCATTTGGGATGTTTTTGCTTAATAAATTTGAAATATTATTGTTTAAAAACAATATTTTTCTCATCAGTTATTTATTGCTATACATAAGATTTAATAAACTTGTTGTTCTATATATTATCTATTAATTTAGTGTTATAACCATTGTGTATTGCAATCGGTTTAATTATATTTAATTCTTTGTTAAATTTATTTTTTGATGCGTTTAATATTAGTTTAAAAGAACACATTGAAAATAATTTAGAAATTAACCATCAATACAGAGCATCAAAATTTCCCTGTTTAGTTGTTTAGGTAAATACCTAAGTTGTTCTTTGTCCTGTCAAATGACTATAATACATCTTGTCCGAATACAACGCGAGCATGCGAGGAAAAGTGGCCAAGTCAATGTCCTTGTTTTTTGACAGTTCAGTTTGGGGATACATGCTCATTGTTTCGCATGATAAGATATTTTTTAATTAAAGTATATTTTGTTTCATATTCGTATTGTGAGTTTCCGTCTATGCGAACGACTTCAGTTTCAGTCTTCCAGTACTTCCAAAGCAATATCTGGAAGTCCCACAGCGTTACCGCATCCACTGTCAACTATTGATAAGAGCTTCATAGTTGATACACTAACTCGGGCAATTTAGCATGATTGGATTCGCGTAGGGCGGTGCTTCAACTGCACCTAATTTTGCTATTGTTGTCTTCCGTCAATTATTGTGATGGAAATATAACATCATTGGTAAAGTAGGCACTAGATCGGCCACATTTGACTAACTTCAAAGTTGCATCTTACGGTACTAGAAAATCTCTAGAGCTCCGGTGCTGTACACTGAAAATGAGAAAAAAATGTCGTCCTCGCATAAAACGCGTGATACGTCCATTGCAGTCGGCAGACCGCTGGCAACTACTGATAACCGCGCATCGTGGCACGGTGTGGAACCCGTACCTATCTCACACACTGCTGCACCACTCGGCAAGTTATCAACGGACGCAGATATACGAGTACGTATTATATATCAACAATTTTTTTAACTATATTTCGACAAATCATTTTTACGGTTGCGCTGGATAAATAGTTATTTTATCCAATATATAAATGTGTTGCTGCAGTACACCTAAAATATGAACTCTGCGGTTAGTATGTTGACGTAGTAGTTTGTATGACGCGAACGTGAATGTGAATAGAAAAAGAAGGCCGGGACGACCGATGAAGACACGGCAGGGAATGAAATACTTGAGTCGGGCCATGTCAGAAGTCGGAATAATAGAAGAAAATTAATGAGACGATGAATGAAGCAAGAAGTGCATGCCAAGATCGCGTTGTTTGAAGGTCTTTCTGCCTACCCCTTTTAGTTAGTTAGAGACATGTCAAATCAGTTGACAGTACCGGCAAAGATAAGTTAAGTAACAACGTGGCGTTATTCACGTGATTATCATTATTTAGTGCGAGGTTAATATTGTTTATTTTAACACAGAACCGACGATCCAATCACTCAATATTCTCAATAGCTACAGAACGTATCTGCGTCTCAAAAACGTACATCCAGCTAATTTTGAGAGCCAACGTAGGTAAGAATCTATTTTGGTCCAAAAATCTCAAACGCTATTTCTTTCAGAATATTTAATAAGACGTTACAATGTCGGATTGAAGAATATTTTAAGAACCATTTGAAGTCTTCAAAAAATTTTGCTGATTTAAAAAAGGTACATTTCAGTAAGATTAAGAAAGGGACGCTTAGATGGTTTGGGCATGTAGAACGAATGAACGAAGAAAGGAGTGTCAGGAGAACATATGGCGTGAAAGCGAATGGAAGAAAAAGCCAGGGACGTTCGAGGATGACATGGCACTATCGAGTCAATCAAATACTCGAGTCGGGCCATGTCAGAAGTCGGAATAACCCAATATAATGTATAAGAAATTGCATGAATGCGAATGAAGCAAGAAGTGTATGGTTAGATCGAGTTGTTTGGCGGTCCGGCCTTTCTGCCTACTCCTGCGGAGAAATGGCGTGATGGTTAGTTAGTTAATTAGTTAGTTAGTTAGAGATATAATAGATCAAGGGTTCCCAACCGGTCGATCATAAAGCAAATGTGATCGGTCCCATCTACGATTGTGAAATTTGGAAAAAAAATCCATTGGTCGCAGGACAAATTGATTTTGTTATATTTGTTAAATAGTATAAGGGACCATTTTTGTGGTATTATGCGACAATATTTTTCTTTTTGTAAGAATCCTTTAGATTTTAGAATTTTTTGTAAGATTCTTATTGGAAGTCGATCGTCATTTTATTTATTCGTAAGAAACTCACAGCTTTTAATACACATTTATATACAAAGGATGTTTAACAAAAGGTAAGCCTATAAATTTTCTTGTGCTAACAGTGTTTAAGTACAGATGTTTTATTGGGAAAAATAATATTAAAAAGGAAGGGGGGAGAGAAATAGGAAGATAGGATCGGGAAAGGAGATGTTCTAGATACATTTCATACTCGTGCATAAATTTTTAGTCGTACGTATTACTTCGTATCGATATTTTGAAAGGATGATGTGAAGAATATCAATATTGTGAAATTGTGCATCATATTGCGTACAAATACGGAGAATTAGAGAATTTATCCTAAGATTGATCCTGCATGCGGGTAAATAAAATAAATTGGTTTGTCGGGTTGGTCTTGATGGTATGTGAATGTTTATGAAGTGAATGAGCTCTGACGAGTCTGGGCTATTATTCATAATTTTAAATGACAAAATTTTGATCAAATATTAAGCGTCGAGTTTGAAGCGTGATGAAGTTATAGAATTTTAAGAAGAAATGTAACTCAACATGGTTGGGAACTCTTACAATATATCATTTAAGAGCAATCGTTATCGTCCAGAATCTTTGTCCAACAGGAGTCAAATGGTTAACAATTTAGCACCAATGCACATGATGCTATTACTATCTTCAGATCGGAGAGACTTGAGAGACTGAGAATCCTGGAAGCATTCCACCCTAACGGCGATCAATTAAAATTTATTGGTACATCATTTACCATTTGTAACTGTCGAATGCCATTACAAAACACAGGTGGGAAGATGTATTTGAGAGAAAAAAATACAGGATGTTCAGAGCAACCGAAAATAAAACGATGGACGTCTCAATGAATGCAAAATATGATGATTTTTTTTTAATTAGACTCTCAAAACAGGGCGTTTACTTGCAGCGTATCGTAAAAGAAGTTGAAGTATTATTCATAGTGGAAATCAAAGGTAAATGCTGTACATGATGTACTGATCAAGTCTCACAAGCGTCCGTAACATCGGGGTTAACATCGTAACATAGTTGTTAAAGCTCCTATAAGACAAAAGAAGTATAACAAAACGTGTGAGAAATAATTAAAAATTTAAAGTTATCTGCATAATTTCCCTCTTTACATTTGATGGTATTCATATCTATTTCGTGGTACTTGCTTTCTAAATGTAGGACAACGAAACCGTGGCACTCTAAGTGCACGTACCGCAGCTCTTGCACGTGAGCTTCCGTGTGCTTTTCTTTGGCGGCTCATGCTAAGCAACTTGATGCTTGCGTTCCTCACGAGGTTTGCACGTTTCAGTAATACAAGCATACGGAAAACACCTTTTCTTATATATTCGTGTTTCTTTAAATGAAACTTTCCCTGCATTTTTTTATCATACCTTTTCATTCTTGTACGTATTTGATATTTTTTATGTATTGGAAATGACGTAAAAAGGGGAAAATTGGCTACTTGCTTTCATGAAACGTGAAATGCTTTGAAAGCAAACGATGAAAGCAGATTGTTTTTCGAATAGTTTAAGTGTTATCCCCGTTTCAGAATAGAAATAGTCTAGTGAGACGGGTAAGTTAGATGCATCTACATCAACTTATATGCCAATGAACGCCCGAGTTTCCGGCAATGAAATGAATTGTTACTATTTGTTAGAATCTCCTACAACATGGATACGAATATATTATTACATAAACACACTATAATTTTTTTCTACTAAACATCGAATGATTCTTGACTATCCTCCTTTGCCTTTTGATTTTTTTAAATATATGGGTAGAAAGATAGTTCTGTACCATATAATATCTTCTTCTTCTTCTATATAAAGAAGAATGTCCCGGGTATTTTTATACAAATCTACAGTTTTATTCCGGACTTGATAAAATTTTGCAGACTTGACCTTCGAAACAATAGGATAGTCACTGTCTTCATAAGATTTCGAAAAACCACTCCCTTCCCCATATTCCATTTTCCACTCCTTACAGGAGAACTACTGGGTAGGGGTAGAAGTAGGGTAGGGGTGGGGTTAAGGGTAGAGGTATGGGTAGGGGCAGGGGTATTAAAAAAGGTTTTAGTTATGAATTTTGTAAAAAAGATATAATATTTAACAGGGTTCATACATAAGTTTACAAATCAATGTATCATATGGAGGTAAAGGTTGATGTTCTGCTAACAAAATTATTTTAGAAAATAACTCATGCAGCATATCGTGGTACATGCACGTGTTTGTGATAAACAATAAGTCCAGGTGCACACACACATATATATGTCTATTTTTTTAAAGCTTTAAAAATTAATAATAAATATAATCAACCAATTTTAAAAAAAATCGGCTATTTTATTAAAAAAGGTATATGGTATTACCTATTGCCAATTCCCCAATTGAATTTGCCTACAAGTAATGAACAAAAAGTGTACCTACCTATTGAAGACTTTAATATAAAAAAACATATTTACATGAAATCAATTTATTTCGGAGAATTGATATTTATACAGCTAATGTTTTCATTCACATAACAATAATATGACTTTCATAACGAACTCGTTAAAATACATTAACGAAAGCGATATTTAATTTATTACCATAATTTGTATCTGAATTTACCTAACAAAAACACCGGAACAATTAGTCGGAGTATTAGAAAGTGGATACATTAAACATAAGTTTATATCAAAACAGCGAATTATCCTAGATATCCTTTGTACCGGAAAACTACGTTTTGCGTATGTGATGTTTGCTTAAAGTGGTTATCGCGTTTATTTCGCACACTGAGGCAATCAAATTAACATACTCAAAACAAAATGGCGATGTTATTCCCGCCAGAAAGCTCTCGAAATGGTGTAAAGGTAACTTAAAAACATTTAAACACCGGAACGGAGGTAAGTTGTGCAAACTTTTCGTTTGAAATGAAAATCCCGCTCACCTTCGTGCAATTAACGGCATTCCAAAACTTCAACATTTTCACATAATCCTGAGCTTCACAAGTACCCCAGCGAGCAGGGCCTTGCAAACGGCAATTAGAATTACCTACCCGTACGGAGTACTTTAAATTTGATTTCATTAAAGAATAAAATAATTATAATATTTTGATGATGTTTAGAGAGCCGTACAAATCTTTCGTTTTTTTCTAATGCTCTTTCTAATATTACCACTAAGACAATCTATTATAACTATTAACCGCTAACAAACAGCAATCACCAGTGCATCGATCTCAATACCAAACTAAATGAACAAAGCACGTGACTCATGATCGTCATGTCGCGTTAAAATATACAGGTTATTAATTATGTGTACAGGCAAATTTGTTTGTTTTACTACACCTCTTTTAACAAACTTCGCAATAGTCGAGAACTTCTGTTTTGCTTTTTTGAGTTTTCACTAACTGGATTATTTATACTAGCGGAGATAAAACAACCATCTTCCGATAATTCGGATATTTGGATTCTATTCAGGGTTGTAGAAATCTGATATTAAACCACGATAATTTTACGAAACATTAGAAGGTACTCCGGGTCAACAATTAATGCTTTAAATTTTAGAATTGAAATTAAAACACTTTTGTACTTTGTTCCACTTATTTATATTCACCAGGACCGGTTTCATCCTACTACGGACATTTTCAGACTGGTAATTGAAATTCTTATGCTACGGTATTTATACAAACTTAGGCAGGGGCACACAACATTGTCTCTATATAATGAGTATTTCTATTTTGTTAATTTAAGGTACATATAGTTAATTATAATGTTTAATATTAAAATTATGAATGATGTTGCATAATGTTGCACGTGAATGTATATGAATTTTGAAAAGGTTCGTGATTATTGATATTTTATTTTGGTAACATTGGGATATTCCCTCCTTGTCGCTTGGGGCGTAATTGACAAATATTGATAGCACTATGGTAATTATTATTATTAGGGTTCTCCATGTATTTGAGTTATTACGTTTTTAAAAGTACATACTTAAATTACACTACTGCTCTCTGAAGTAAAATTATTCTAAGTGAATTATAATGGATATATTAATGATGATTGAACATTATGTTCCAACTGCTTATTCATGTTTTTTTTTTTTATCTAATTTAATGCAAACGCCATTTAGTAATGTTATTATTAAGTTCTGCAAGTATTTTTAGTTGTAATTATTGTGACAGCTGTTTCGGCCTTTAAGGCCATTTTCAAACAGTTTATATGTACCTTAAATTAGCAAAATAACTTATAATACCTTAAATTAACAAAATAGAAACATTCATTATATGGAGACAATGTTGTGTACCCCTGCCTATGTTTGTATAAATAAAGTAGCATAAGAATTTCAACTACCAGTCTGAAAATGTCCGTAGTAGAATGAAACCGGTCCTGGTGAAAATAAATAAGTGGAACAAAGTACAAAAGTGTTTTAATTTCAATTCTAATACAATGGAATTCCACCACGAATTAACAGTCCAAAAACTGGACGATTTAACTTTTGTTTGCAATTGTAAAATAACATTTTGGTCTGTTTAAACCGGTCAATGGCTGAGTTGGCATCATCCACCCAGGCGTTGTGAGTTCAATTTCTCGGCTGGATGATGATACTAACAATATTTTAATGATTTGTATACCGTCATTTTTGCGAAAAATCACTTGTACAATTGTTCATTTTTTCCAATGCTCTATCTTATCACTAATTACAGACAACATATTATTACTACTTATGACTAACTAATTGCATTCACCGGTTCATCGATCTGCAATACCAAACTATATGTGCAATGCATTTGACCCATGAACGTGATGCCACGTAAAAATATACAGGTTATTAGTTATATGTACAGGCAGATAATATTATACAGGAACATACTCACTTGAGATAAACACTGCTTATTAGCGAAATTTATATACGATTTTGCACGCACACGATATAATATGGCAAAGCACATATTGTTGGAGATATTATTTAATCGGGGATTTGATTAGAATAGTCAAATTCATGACCCTTTTTTTCAAATAATAAAATTGTTTAATTAAATTAAACAAACACTATTTTAAACCACTGATTTATTTATTATTTGTGTTTATTTCATTTAATAATATGTGAAAACAGGCCTTCTAAGAAAACAGAAAATTATTTTGTTTCAGAGAAGTGTGTATCCGTAAACATCAAAAATACACTTTTATTTATGCCAGATTGATAAAACAGTAGTATGGTAGATATTGTACTGTATTGGAATCAAGCAAACAAGTCAAAAAATGATGATAAGTCATTGCTTGCAAATATATCTGGTGAAAGAAAAAATATTATTAACTTTTCGGGATTGTTCCTTGTGGTTATTATAAGAATTGAATACTTTTTGAAAACTGTTCTCGAACCAATATCTATTTCAATCACGAATAAAACGCTTTTATGACGATAATATTTTGAAACACACAACCTCAACTCGACACCGTTCGTGTGATCGCTGGTTTATGCTGCATGTGTGTACGGGGCTTCAGGATCATCGAGAAGTCACGCGTCTCCGAGAAGTGGAAACTAGGTACTAAAGGCAGCTTAGTACCTACTCGTTTCTCTAACAGTAGCGCAACGTGTGACTTTATTGCGGCCGTGAGAGAGCTGCGTCCTCGTCGGGGAAATTTTGCTTCAATGCTTCTAAATCGTGTAAGAATATGATCGGAAACAAGAACTGAAGGGAACGTGCATATTAATTTACATAAAACAACGGAATTACCATAAAGTTTTCATGTAAATGTTCGGAATTGTGGAAACATGAGAGACGATAGCACGGTTTGGAGATTTATTTATATTTTGCTTCAATGCTTCTCAATCGTGTAAGAATACGATCGGAAACAAGAACTGAAGGGAACGTTCATATTAATTTACATAAAACAATGGAATTACCACAAAGTTTTCATGTAAATTTTCGGAATTGTGGAAACATGAGAGATGAAAGCACGGTTTGGAGACTTATTTATATTTTGATGAATATAAAATAGGCATGAATCTTTATTTTTGTATTAATATTAGGAATGAATGTAGGCATTTTTATCAATGTATATCGATGATTTAATGGGTCTACTTATATATTATCGGGGGAAATGCGAGAATGAGAATTTTTAGACACAAGCTTTCAATTTACATAGTATGTTTTTAAATGGTATGGGTTTTTGATCAATTGTATCGCTTTAGTGAATGAGCGAAAGAATTCAGGAAAACAATATGATAAACGCAATTGAATCTACATAATAATATGCACTAACTAACTAACTAACTAACCATCACGGGTTATCCCCAGGGGTAGGCAGAGAGGACGGACCGCCAAACAACTCGATCTTGGCATACACTTCTTGCTTTATTCATATTCATACAACGTTTCATACATTCTCTTCCGTTATTCCGACTTCTGACATGGCCCGACTCAATTATTTGATTCACTTGATCGTGCCATGTCTTCCTCGGACGTCTTTCATTCCAATTCGCGTCATATATTTTCCTTACACTCCTTTATTTGTTCATTCGCTCTAGATGCCCGAACCATCTATGTGTCCCTTTCTTAATCTTGTTCATTACGCTTACATTAGTTTTGCATTATTTACGAATCACAACATTTTTCACACGACCATACATGGTTTTACCACACATTCGTCTCAGAGATCTCATTTGTACAGCATTCTGTCTACTTTCATCCTTCCTCTGCCAGTTCCATGCCTCACTGCCATACATAGTATGCATCCTTACAAACCTTACCAATTGTAATCCATACCTAGTCCTTCGACTTTACCTGTTGTTTGCTAGTCATTAATTCGCACCTGCAACCTGCTGCAATATTCGTAATGTGTTTGTAACTGCCGTGGTTTTTGCATTATGTGATCCCGCTGCAGATGAATATCATCTGTGTTTTTTGATGTTGAACTCTTCATTGTTTTATTTATGAGCTCAGTACATCGACAGCCAAAGAAGAGGTCTGTGGAGAAATAAGGATAATGGGTACGTCTTTGGATCCCATCTTACACTTCCTATTTTACTCCTGCATATTTTTTAAATTGTGATATGATAATTTATGAACCAGCACACCCATTAAATGCTCTGATGAATGCGACTAAATAATAATGGAGTATCAGAGATATGTCATTTGTCGGGTTAAGTCAATTCACCTACTACTGAAAACAAAAGACGAAGACTATCAAAAATGAGACGTTATCGTCTTCGATTTCGACCTCGTCCGATACAGACATAACTTGATGATTAGTTATATAATTGTAAAAATAATATAATTTATTCAAAATACACAAACGCAAAATAAAAATGAAAATGTAGACACATTATAATGATACGATAATAAAAGATTTGAAAATCACGAAAAAATCGTTTCCAATACATGAAAATAAATTATGAAATTTAATCTGCATTTCACCAAGCGTGGTTTCCACGTTTTCCTCCATACAGTATTACAGAGATCAAATATAGCAGCGCAGTTCCCATACAAGGAACTGGGCAAGCACTCGCGGGCCTCATTCACTTGAATTACACGCCACAGATTGAACACTGGATACCCATACTGACGCGTGGATACGCTCCGGATTACGGCGTCTCTCAGTTGCGCCATGATGCCTACTGTCTATCAGTGAGCTCTTATTACACGTTTATTGACTCAGAGCCATACACATATATAAGTAAAGGCAGCTACAGGGTATTAAATTGAGAAAAAAAAAATGAAAATCTGCACGTTTTAAGAACGTAGAAAAATCTTTTTTCCGAATGGCAGATATGACACCAAAATGATTAAAATTTTAAAAGTTATAAATTTTAAAACCTCGGCTAGCCAAGTAGTAATTATAAGCAAAGCATTACTTGAAATAGCTTTAGCTATCTATGTTCATGTTCCAGATCTGAATAGGATAGAAAAAAAATTATTATTGAAAATTTACCCCAGGAATGGTCCTGGATTCGAGTCCTACATGCGACCGTTACCATTTTATTTTTTGTCTTTTCTGGTTCATATTACATTTGATATTTGTTAATATTATCTTAAATGATAAAAATATTATTATTTTTACTAGCTTCAATAAGTTATTCCAATGAAAATTGAACCAGGAAATCTCCATCTTTCAATTTGTCCTTTCTCATCTCAATTCTAAAATTCCTTCTGCCAAATAACGTTACCAGAATATCAGTAAAACTATTTCTGATCTATGGGTCTCTGTTAGTAGATGCTGAAGGACTTTTTTTAAAGGTTTTCCTAATAAGGGATTTAGTAATTTTCTGAATGAGCTTTAAAATTTTGTTTGTGAAAACTTTTGACACAGTTCCTTCGTTTTAATATGCACACTGTAATACCTCGTAGACGACGTAACTAGACAAATTGAGACGTTAGCGTCCGTGTCCGTGTTCCAAATTTAAATTTGAACTCAAATCTCGCGGTTCCACTGTTTTTATTTGTTCTGTGTTTCCAAACAACGCGGAACATTTAATTAGCGCTGAAGGAGGTTCCACTATCAGACGTGACACACGGGAACAAGATTGAATGAACGCATATTGTTTAATTCTATAGAGTTTCTAACGTGTTCCGTAACATATCCGCAACGTGTCACGCTTGGTTGTGAATATCTTTATAAAGGTTTTCAGTTGTTGTGGGAATGTTCGAGTGTGCCATGTTTGTTTCACTAAATTGGGGTGTTGTTTTGTAATTATTTTATTACAGAGATGAAAGCGTTATTTAAATATCTCCCTTACTGATTTTATATATGATTTGATAATAAATGTGTTGAGTTATTTATGAGTTTCGAAATAACATTTCTTACGAAGTTTGATGATATGCGCAAAATAAAACTTATTTTTATACAAAAAATGTCCAATATTCTTGATATAACACATTTTTGAGAATTGAATCAAACGTAGTAAGCCAGTAGTTATAAATCTTAGAAGTAACTTTTAAGTTTTTCTTTTTAAAAGAGAGAAAATTATTCCCCGGATACGAATAACCCGACCATATTTGAAAATCTCCTACTACCATCACAGTAAATGCGAGATATTGCTTGTGTCGTAACGGAGAACTTAGCCAGCCGAGGAATTGAACTCACGACGGCTGGGTGAGACCCAAACACGATGCCAACTCATTCACTGACCGGTCAAGTTCTATGTTATTAGTACCTACCTAAAGTAATTAACAAAAAAAAATTAAACTTTTCATAGTCCGCGACATTCTAAATAATTATAAATATTTGTAACTGTTAATAATTATCATCAAAAATCTCAAATAAAATAATGTTTCAAATAAAAACCTACTCTTCTTTTGCCAATAACCTTCTAATCAATATAATATCAATGACAAATAGGATTAAAACAGCTTCATTCAAAGTGTAGTATTTTCTAATATATGTGTCCCGTGCTTGCAAAATCATATCATCTAAAGCGACGACTTTGTAATTTAACGTTTTAATCTGGAGTTACCTGCCAGGTATTTATGTTTCTGTATCTATAAATAATAAGATAAACCCTAACAAGGAGTATTTGTACAGCGCCCTTCAGGTGATTTTTCACTAAAACGGTATTATACAAATTATCCAAGTATTTTTAATATTAAGTAATACATTTAAAAAGTAATTGGTTTAAAACCGCTTTATTAAATTTAAATTAAAAGTATAATGTCAAATCATAAAACGATTGTTTGCTTTTTTCGATAATCTAAGTAATAAGTTATAGGTTAGATAAATTAGGTTGTAAATCTCCCTTGGGGTGATTTTCCAACGAAACGGCGCTATGGAAGTAGTCCGTTTATTATAATTATATATTTTCTGTATTAACTAAAAAGCAGATATGTACTTACTGAAGCAGATACCGCTTTCGAACGATGAGCTCTAGATTTCTGCAAATTACCAACACTAGACGCCATTTCACGAAATGTTCAAACTTGGACAAAGTTGGATTATAATTTTTAATGAGTAACGTGTTTACTATATTTAAAAATTGTCTTTTTTAAATCATTTTTTCAGACAATCATATCCATAAATGAGCGAAATGCACGGGTAAATTTCTTAGCTAGACTAGCTGGCTAATGCTTACCTAAAGTAACTTATAGAATAAGTAATGTTCACGCACCATTGCGCAAATGAGTCCACAACCCGCAACACTATAAATAACTAAATGTGTAAAAAAAAATGTAAAAAAAAAATATATATGTATTAAAAACGTCTTAAATTTTTAAGATCATTTTATAAATATTCTCCAGTAGTAAGAAATATAAATATTTCTAGTAAATACCAACTCTTCTGTTGCCACCAATCTTCTAATAAATGTAATATTAATAGTAAAGGAGGATAAAATAGCAACTGTAAAAATCATATCTTCTCTAAGTTCAAATTTTCTGATAAAACTATGTTCATCTGAAGCGACCTGCCAGGTAAGTATGTTTTTCTGTTTTTACATAATTAGATAGAGAATAGCAAGTAATATTTGCACCGAGCCCTTGAGGTGATTTTTCGCAAAAACGGCGCTATACAAATCACCTAATTATTATTATTATACTGGAAAGTGTTAAATTAGGTAGTTAACCTACAACAGATTGCGTGTTACATTTCTAATGACGTTCATTCAGTATTAACGATTACAAGCTTGATTAGAACTCAACAGAATAATACAGGTGCCACGTTCCTAATAATGATGTATTTAGGTATATAATATTAATGTATGTATTTATAAATAATAATAATCGTTCTCCCTAGTCAAGTACAGAAAAATATTCATAAAATAGCATTAATATAAGAATTTATTTGAATCTGACTTAATCACTTTTATTTAGAGCCGTTGCGACAGATTTTGTGATATTGTAGCATCGGGCACGCGACGTCGCGTGTCGCGTCACGTCGCGTCGCGTCGTGTCAGTGTGACTGTGCCTGTGCCCGAAATAGAAACTAAACGCACCGTATTTTAAAATTACTGTAATGTAAATTAAACATGATGTAATTACTGGAGTTCACTACGTTTTAGTTGTGTTTAGTTCCCGGGCGTCTGTGCCGTGATTAGTACAGATTAAAAAAGCGTTGACACTGCGGGTTGGAGGATTGAGGTGTGTGACGGAGGGGATAGTTAGTTTATGGTTTAAAAAAGGTTATATTAACTTGTAGTTTTTACATTAAGTATTACTATTATACTTGAGGAACATGAGACTATGAGGGTTCACTAATAATAATAACAATACGTTAATTCGGAGACGTACAGTGATCTTTTACTTCATGTGCGCTTGCAATAATAGCTTAAGCCTCCGCATTCACATTTCTATATACTCGTACATGTTTTAGTTTTATCACTTAAAAAAATATACGTTATTTTTGAAGATAATTTTCTATCCATATGTGTAATTGAAAAAGTAATTATATAAAATTCCCTAGATCACAAAGTATGCTCCGTAAAATATAAATCACACGTGTTGTTCTGTCATTTAACATACTATAGGTATGAAAAAATTGTAAATGCTACTAAGTCAGTAGTTTTGAGATTTTTGCTCTATTCTGTCGTGTATTAATAAATATTTTTATTTATTTTTATTAAGTATTATTTATATTAGCGCGCTCCCTCTCTCTGCCTTATTAACATATCTTGATTAGAAAACAATGTTCAGTTTCCGCTCAGAGAGTATTACCGGATCTTAACCCGTTGGCACTATACATTAAATAGATAATCTAAACAAGGCTGCTATTGAAATACTAAAATAACACCACGCTCGTGAATAAGTAATGCGAGTACTGAGCAACCTAATCTAACCGTGAATAGATTATTTAATTTTCTATAGACATTGTCATTATTGTAACATCAATTGGCAGAAAACGTACCCATTATATGAGAAGCCAAATCTGTTCTGTTATAAATCTTAAAACAGCAACAGCAGTTTTAGCCTTAGTTAATAATATTATATTAGTCCTTTACTACTTTATTGAAAGAGTATTAGAAAAATGTTTTATTTTTTACACAAATACCGCACATGAGTCCCAACTGCTCACAACCGTCTAGAGGCAGTGATACTATGGCATCCCCAATTGGGGTATGTTGTGAGGCTGAATGTAGAGGGAAGGGGATACCACCATCACCAAATATGCCTAAAAGCAATTTCAAGTAACGTTTCAATTCTGAATGGTGATCTTTTACCAGGGTGATACTAACAGTACCCTCCACTGTGGAACGTGCCGCAAATATATTAAATATTATTTTTAATTAATTAATTGTGAAATATCACAAATTAATTAAGTAAAATTTACCTGCGCACACCGGGATTCGAAACCCGCGACCTCCGGATTTCTCTCGAAGAGCCTTACTCTTTGACCACGGAGGACACCAAACAATAAACAGATAAATAAAATAAAGATCACGACATAAACATTAAAGATTGTTTTGGTGTAATTTAGGAATACTCAATGTTTGGATAATGTATTTCTTATATTATCAAAAAGACTATAACAAAGACTTTTCATTATTTTTCCACCAGATCGATTTTAAAGTAATGTTTTTCAATGTCTGTATTTGGTAGGAAAAGTGAAAAATATGCATTTTGTTAATCGTAAGTAAAACCTTCAAAACGGAAGTTACACTTTATTACAGTGGCGTGCAGTCCGTAGAGGTTGAAAAGCTGTGCCTACCCTAAGAAAACCGAATCATAAAAGGAAAATAGAAAGATCAAAGTACCAACTTTCGATCCAAATAAATTGGATAAGGAACTTGTGAGTGCATTTATTCAGTTGGCCACAGCAATCAACAGAAAATGTTGATAAAGCTATCATTTTCAAATATTTAATACAATTGTTTTATTTTTATTTATTTAATTATACGTCCATCTGGGATTTTACACGGATTTTTAAGAGGATGTAATGAGCAATAAAAAACTATAAGTACACAGTGATCAACCATAAAATAAAGTCTTTTTTAAAACGTTTAACTGTAACATAAAGTACAAAACGAAAACAATATTATAACACAAATCTTTAACGCTACATTATCTAAGCTACAATAATTATTTGTAGGATTCATCTAAATGCTGGTATGGATGACTCTTTACTTTATAAATGGAGTCTCTAAATATATCAACAATACCTCCAAACTTTTTGCCCAGATCATTCATTCTATTGGACAGTGAGTGTAACTATAATTGCTTGTGGACGTGTCGCGACAAATGTTTTCAACTTGTTTATTCATACCCGAACTTGGAAAACTGCATACAGCCTACCTTTGGTCATACATTAAATCGCCATACTAGGCGGCTGCCTGTTTCATGGTGACCAATTTACTTTATATGAAGTCTAATGTAAACATATGAATTTAGTATATGAGTATAAACGTGCTGAAAATTGGAAAAAATATATAATAGAAAGTCGAAGATAGAAAGGAGAAAAAGACACGGAGGAGGATTAGATTATAAAAATATACATATAATATACAACTTTTAAAATTTTTTAATATGTGTGCTTGCATGCACACATGTGCACATAGGTATACATACATACAAACGTAAACACATACGTTCATATACACACATCCACACTAATATATACAAATACATTCACATACACATACGCATACATACACATATGTCCCTACACACATAAACAACACATACACCTCTATCTGGTTATGAGAAATAGGCTACTAATTGTGTTTCAATTAGCGTCTCTTTTTACACTCAGAGCTCTAAAATTCCGACAAACACAATGATCAGTAGTACCACGAGCAGTTTTAATAAAATTTCACTGAATTATGTACTACATTTTCGTATAGTTATAGCGGTAGAAAGCCATGATAGTGCTGTACTCGAAGTGATTCAAAATGAGGAGACTTTAAGCCTCGAGAGAGGTGCGGGGTGCACACTGCACAGTGTGTGGTGGTCAAATCGCCCCTACTGGTATACAGTTCAGTTAATGAGTGCCGAATCGTCAATGAATGGAAATCCGTCACTCATTGTTGAGATATAATACGATCTGTCCGCCCTGTGGATTTTTGTATAGTCTATAGCGGTAGAAAGCCATGATAGTGCTGTACTCGAAGTGATCCAAAATGAGGAGACCCTCTAAGCCTCGAGAGAGGTGCGGGGTGCACACTGCACAGTGTGTGGTGGTCAAATCGCCCCCTACTGGTATACAGTTCAGTTAATGAGTGCCGAATCGTCAATGAATGGAAATCCGTCACTCATTGTTGAGATATAATACGATCTGTCCGCCCTGTGGATTTTTGATGTAGTTGCTAATATCACATAACTAATTGTGCGTATTTAGTATAACTCCACGTATTTATTATATTAAAAAGAACATTGAATTATAAGAATGAAAATTTGATTAATTACTTACCATAAAAAGGTTTTTCTTTGTAGGGTAATATAAACCGGGGTGTAAAAAACACTGAAGTAAGTATATTTAGAGTTGAACAATAAATATATGTATCAAGTAAACACAAAAAAACGACAAAAGTTCTGTGTATAAATACAACAAAAACAAGATAACAAGAGAAATTTTGTAATAATAATAAAAATAATAATAATAATATGCCTTAAGTAGGTAGTGAGAGGAAAAACAAATCCGATGGCGGAGTAAACCGAACCTTAATAATTCACGAAGGTTTGAAACTTGACTTATTATTTACATGAAGGCAATTTTGCAAGGAAAAAGTTTGTTGGCTCGTGAATATTTTCAAATAATGATTTAGAATTTTGTCGGAAAAATGAAAGCAGGTCCTACCGACCGGTATTGGGGTTATTTTTTTAATAAACCTTCGAAATCCGTTATAAAATTAGGTACAGGCAAATTATTTTTAATAGATTCTTGCTTCTCGGAGGGTGTTCCAAATCCAAAGTAGTTTGAAATAATACCGGTGTGCATAAATACATTTAAACGTGCAGTCTTTGAAATGATTTTTCTGTACAGAATAGATAATACTTATGTCATTAAAGTAAATTTCACTCTTTTTGTATTTAATTATGTTATTTTCCTATTATTCATATTTATGTTTTTTTTGTTTTGTTTTTATACCATCATTTACATATTTGCCTTAAAAACTTAGTTAAACTTAATATTATGTAGTAAAAATGTATAACCCTAAATGAGTTGAATTGATAGCTCATGGGAATGGAACATTTTGTGTATATTTGAATAATAATACAAATGTAAAAAAAAAGAATAATGAATACAGTTCTATCGTGATTTTTCTAGTGATAAGGAAACAGGAAAGTTTTATGTGACTATGTAAGTAATCTATCTCTCCATTAGAATCTAATAATTCAACATTTTTGTTGTTTTTGACGGGGAATAAACTCTGTTCTATTTTTCGATAATAATACATGTAAATAATATTAAATTACTAAATGCGTGGAACAAAATTGTTTAAGTATGCTAATATGACATGAAGGACAGAACCAAATATTTATAATGTGGAGTAATTTTCTCGCCACCCACATTGTCACAGCGGTAGAAAATAACGACTGGGGAATGATTCCTTTATGCTGGGTTCGTGAATCAAACATAATAAGTTAAGTATAAATGGAGATCTTTACGAAAATAAGCCTTTATTAAAAGCGAGGCAATTCGTAGCTAAAACAAATCCTGTACGGTATATGCGAACGAACATTATTATGATTCATGCAATACGGAATAGAATTTTAAACTTTATGGAAAAGTTAGATTTTCTACATTACATCCTACTGTTCATTCCAATAATTAAAATACTATGAACACTGATGGTTTAGAAAAAAACTCTTCATTCTTTGGTTTCGTATCCACGGATTTTGGTATCCCAAATAGGCTGTTATAATCCCTATAGAATACGCTAACTTACTTTGGACGCATTTTTTGCCAAACTAAAAACTCGAAAAATCATTTTTTTTCCATTTCTTCAATAAACGCAAATTCACTTTAAGGGATTATTTCAATTAAATAATAAAACATATTTTTAATCGTTGAATATTAATAACTCTCAAAATGAGATATGAAAACGAAAAGACACAGAAAAGAAAAAAGATAACGGTAGCAACTGGCACTCGAATCCAGGACTTCACGGTATACCCTAGACCTTGCGCTCTAATCCAACAAGCTACAGCTACGCCAATCCGTTCCGTACTTTTATCGTTTCACTTTGAGAGTTGTTAATATTATCTTCGATGATTAAACATGTGTTATAATCAGGTTTACATGCCTAAATAAGTTATCCAAAAAAGAAAAAAATATTTCATTTAAACTTCTATTTAATAAATAAATATCCACATGTTTCGAAATCAATGGTTCCCCCTTCAGGATATAATATATAATAGTTAAATAAATAATATTAATAACCAAATACTTTTTTAATTCGTTTTCATTGCCAATAGTTAAAAGTTATTTTAATACCTTGGTTGTTTGATATTTTTTGAAATTCAGTTTTGTCTGTATTTACAATTTGTCTAAGCTATATGTCATTACTTTTCTGTGTACAGTGTATCCCGAGAAGAGAACCATTGGTTTAAAAAAAATTGATAATTATTTATTAAATGCTTTAAACAAAATAATTTTTTGCTCGCTTTATAAGCATGGACATATAATGAAGTCAAATGCCTTTATTAGGCACCTATCTGATGAACAATTTTAAACTCCCTGATATAGGAAATTGGTATAACAGTAATAATAATAATAATTGGATGATTTGTATAGCGCCGTTTTTCGTGAAAAATTACCTCAAGGGGGCTGTACAAATATTACTTGCTATTCTCTATTTAATTATGTACAAACAGATACAGAAAAACATGCTTACCTGCAGCTGGCAGGTCGCTTCACATGAACACAGTTTTATTATTAAATTTAAGCTTAGAGATGATATGATTTTTAGATATAGTTAAGAAGTTTATAGTAGATATTATAATTTTTTTAACATATTTGGTTATTTACAGTGTTGCGGGCAGTAGACTCATTTGCGCACCGGAGCATGATTTTTTAAATTATTAATTCTATAAGTGACCTTAGGTAAGCACTAACCGGCTAGCCTAGCTAAGAAATTAAAATGTTTCTTCATTTTATAGACTGGATCGTCTGAAAAGATGAGTTTTAAGTTCGTAGGCAAAAAATAAATGTACCCAACTTACATGTTACCTAATGCTACGAAATAAAATTCTATGTATACAAACAGTAATAATACAAAATCGTGTACTCACTTCTTAACGCAGCGCTGTAATGATGGGGATACACAGATAGTTTATCAATGCGGTGGGTTACCATTAGAATCCACAAACAAAATACCAATGCATCCCCAAATATACAACCTTATTTTTCACACCCATCAGTGTTGTCGAACACACCTTCCCAAACGCACGTCTTTTTAATTTACGTTAAATTCAATTTACAGCAATATCAATCAATAATGTTTACATAGGTATCAGTTGGTGGTCGATACTATCTTGTGAGGTTCCTCTAACGAGTATAACGAATTAAAACCTTCAGTCCCTTCCATATTAGGAGGTACGATGGATAGACATGCCCGTTCAGAGAGGCGAGCATTTCACAGTTACTGCAGGTTGGGCGTGTTGAAATAGCAGTCTCTATGAAAGGTGAAGCATAAAACAAGTAATATATTTAAATACATATATTGACATTAACTAAGATATTATTAGCATTATAATGATATTTGGATGATTTGTACAGCGCCGTTTTTGTGAAAAATCACCTCAAGGGCTCTGTACAAATGTTTTTTTTTAATGTCATTTTTTAATTCTAATGGGTAACAAATTGCATTCTCCGGCTCATCGATATGTAATACCAAACTATATTTATAATGGAATTGACCCATGAACGTGGTGCCACGTTCAAATATACAGGTTATTAATTTTATATACAGGACCATACTTACCTGGCAGGTCACTGGAGATAAACATTATTATATTAGCGAAATTTATATTTGGTTCTACAGAGAACATAATATTGCAAAGCATATGTTATTGGAGATATAATTTAATCTTGGTATTTATTTTACAAATTATTTATTTTCTACCTCATTTTATGAAAGCAAAATCATATTTTATGATGGGTTGTACAGTACGGGGATTCGATTAGAATTTATCATCCAAAATGTGATTCGTCCCTCGATAAGAAACGGATTGAAGTGTGAGACTTCGAACAATGTTAATAAAATAAAATACGTGTAGTTAGGATGTATATGTATAAAACTCTTCCAAACAAAAAGGATATATGAGTGATACTCGCAGGTATATTGAATGAAAGTCTGAAAAAGTAAGTTTTTAATTTAGTCAAAAGTTCTGTTCAATTTGTTTTCCATTTTAGTTCGGAGGGGAGTTTATCCCAAGCTTTAGGTCCTGATACTCTGAAAGCGCGATCTCCAAACATAGTATTTGGCTTGCGTTTAGGTTCTATCAGCCTCCGAGAGCCGGTGATGATTCTGATCTAAGAGTTGACTGCTTTAGACCGATGTTTTTCAGAATCCACGGAAATGTAAGGTCCATTTCATTGATGGACTTAAACATCACCCAGCACACCAGCATAGTTTGTACTGGATTCTCTCAGGAAACTTGAGCCAGCGAACTTTACGAAGGTGTTCGAAGATGTGCTAATATTCAGAGAACCTGGTGATGAGGCATGCTGCAGTATTAAAAACGGATTGAAGTTTGTTTGTTTGGTATTTAGGAAAGCTGGAATAAATTCCGTTGCAGTAATCGCGACGTGAGACTACAAAAGAGTTGATCAATTGTTTTGTTGCCTTTGTATGAACGTTTCTACGATTGTCTTCAGTGAAAACACCCGGCGATTACAGTCCGATTTACTGGAGTTTTTAGCGAAAGGTCTGAATTCAAATTAACATCAAGGCATATGACTGGTGTTTTTGGAATTATGTCACTGTCTGAAACAGATATTGGTGAAGTATCTAAGAAATGCTGGCATTAGGAGATATTAATACCTTTCATAGCTATTGATTTTATTTTACATGATAACGCACTGGAGTTATCACTAATCTCGGGAGTATCGGGAGTCTTATAGAAACACGAATGAGAAGGAGATGGAGAAGGGGAAGGTGAGAAAGTATGTGGCTGGATAAAGTAACTAAACATAGCAGCTTGCAACGTTTCGATTTTGGTTTTAATATGATAATAGTTTTAATATTGGGAATATTTTCTACCGAAAATTAAAAAAAAAATGTTGAGGCATTCAAACGCTGCGTACTAAAAAATCAAGCGAATAACCTTTGCGCTTTTATTTTGCCTTCGCAGGGATGTGAACACAGGACCTCAGGGCCAAGAGTCAAGAGTCATACCGCTTTCCCACGGACTTCAAAAACTTTGTTTACCTTGTAAATCCTACATTATAATAAATAATTACACAGTTTCAATTTATATCAATAAAAAACACATAAATTTGTTGTAGACCACTTTTAATTTATCAAAACTCTACCGGTTTCGGAAGCACCCTTCCTTCATCAGGAGAATATTAAAACTAACTTATGATATAGAATATTTATCATAATTTTTTTTTTACTATTTCTTTTTGATTTTTCAGTTTAATTTTGTACCCTGGTGATGCTTGTATTAAGCGAAACTGGTCGGTCTTAATAAAAATTTAATAATTTTCCTGATATAAATAAAGTGATTGTTTTATTTCATAAATATATAGAATTTTTATTCCAGGTATTTATTTGACGGCCTCCGTGGTCGAGGGGTAAGGCTCTCGACTACGAATCGGAAGGTCGCGGGTTCAAATCCCGGCGTGCGCAACTAATTTTTATTTAATTAATTTGTGCTGTTTCACAATTAATTAATTAAAAAATAATGTGTAGTATATTTGTGCACGTTCCAGAGTGGAAGATACTCTCAGTATCGCCCTGGTGAAAGACCACCATTCAGAATTGAAACGTTGCTTGAAATGGCTTTTAGCCGTGTTTGGTGACCAGATCTGAATAGCCAGGCATTTCCCCACCTTCCTCTTCCCCTTCTCCTTCCCCTCCCCTATACCTTCAGCCTCACAACATTTCCCTATTGGGGATGCCATAGTTTCACTGGCTCCAGACGGTTGGGAGCAGTTGAGACTCTTGTGCGGTATTCATGTAAAAAAAAAAGGTAATTCTCCGAAATTACCTTTCCCCGTCCCTACAATATGGGCCTCTTCTAGATCCAAAGTCACTTTTTCCTGTACTCCAATAGACCCTCCATACAGTATCCTCAAAGATGACAGTCCTCGAAAATTATTTCCTTCGGGGCCTCCTGTGTGGAGTAACTGTTAAAAAACATCTATTTCTAAATTATGGAATTAAAAAAAAAGTATTTTGTATTTATAACAGACAAACCCAAAATCATCGTTCGCTTATTCCCTATTGACATTTTAGTGCCGATTGATGAATTGGTACTGTACTTATTATGTGAAAGTAGATACAGATTTTTACTGCCAACATTATAACTGGGAACGGATGTTCCTACCGCCAAGTAGATTTACTAACTACATTTTAATACACTTGAAAACAAACAGTAAAATAATTCCAAGTTTATGTTACCTTGCGACAATAACTACAGTATGTTACGAAACGGCTATAAAACGTGCTTCCGTCATTCGTGTCACACAAACGTAACGTAACGTAACGTACAACACTCCGGGCACTGCCTCCACAAAAGGCCAAAAATACACACTTCCAAAGAGCCTTTCCCTTTTTGTCCTAATCCCTCCATGAGTCTAACTTCCCGGAATCGGTGATCAACAACGAAATATAATTCTCAAGGCGAGCCCTTCACAAGTTGGCTTGCTCAAATTGGCCAACTGATTAGATACTCCTCTTTAGAAAGATTCTGACATTATAGCCATATTTTTTGTAAAGAAGGGCGTCATTTTAAAAACTACATGAGGTTTTTTTTTTAAATGAATAAGTTTACTAGCCCCTTTAATTGCAGAATGTTTGATGACATAATACTTGAACTAAAATAATACAATTTCACTAATCTTTACTAAAAGTAACAAAGACAGAATGTTTAATTCTCCGTTTTAACTATAACTCAACGCCATTCATTCTAGACCGACAATATTGTGTAAAAATTCAATCTGAATGCAAGAGGATCATTAATTCGTTGATCTATTTTGTACATATAATATAATAAATCTTACCGTTGTGAATACCTATAATTAGTTCATTTTTACGTGTATTTTCCATACGTAATAATTATTGTAAACTGTTGGTTTTCCAAATAAAATAAATCTGCCCAGTGGGCTCTCTTGTTCGTTGGTTTGCTAGCGAAGGGCCTACTTGGGAGTTTCATTTCAAGTTTAGCGTATTAGGTGACCCCTTCATATTGGGTCTTGCCCGTGCAAGCCCGATAAGGTCACATATATCAAACACTAATTACAAGAGGGATTTAATAAACCCCGGACCTTGCGAGGGTCCCACTCAATAGGGTTGCCAAATTCTGACGAACAAGCAACACGTAATGTTGCCTTGTACGAGCGAATGTATCGATGCTGTTAATGTTATGTAAGAACACCAATACAATTTATATAGAGGTGTACGACCTTTATGATAAAACATCAAACAAATTACTTAAACACGTTGAAAGGAAACAATAGTCGCTCATTGATGGAAGCTTTGATTTCGAGAAGGTTAAATTTTCTCCTTAAAAAATATTTTCAAACGATTTCATAAAGCTCAAAATATTGTCCTTGGCAACTGATGAATTACAAAATAACAAGATAATACTATTTTACGTATTGTTAAAAAATAAATGTTTAATGTTATATTGGATTGCAAAAACCAATAATAAAACCATTTAACCGCACATTCGTATATAAAGCAGATTTACAAAAATTATGCGGAAGTCATTTTGAAAAACTAAGGTTTAACACAATGCATGGTCAGTTTGTCATGTTTGTCATGTCAGTTGTTTTTTAAACTCCATATGAGAAATATTTACGTCCATTAAGTTGCTATATGCTCTCTGAAAAGATAAGCCGACTAATGACATTTCTGGGTGTACTGAAATACAGAGCCAGAGTGCTTGTATAATAGTTAAGAAAAAAAATCTATTTAGTTAAAAACGTATTCATTGTGGGGCGATGTGCGATTTTCTTTATGATGAACGTTAATATCCATGAATGAGAAGCGCCATGCTTAATATTGCTTCCCCATAGATAAGCTCCCCTTTGAAAGCCGTGAAAATTGAATTACAGGGCTGTAAATTGGAACTTCTTTAAAAAATCTTATTTTGAAGGCGTGCAGCATAACGTAATGTCGCAAGATAATGAAGAGTTGTATCGCGTCCCTGAAACACCACCCCCCACCAGATACCAGAAGCAGGGGGCGAGTCTCCGCGGAGCCTTGATGTCCAATTTCAGGACCGACTCACACGGCTCTAGCAACCCCGCATTATAAGGGATATCTTGGTATTAAAACCTTGCAAACGAGATATTGTTACGATGCTAAAATATTCAGCATTCTGTTTTTCATATTTTTAAAAGAATTGATATTCTTTCAAAGCATAACTTCAGCAGAAAAAATGGTATTCGAGTATCTTGCCATCCGGGGAAATACTTGTAAGTAATTCTCTAATCACATCAGATATTTTGTTTACGTAGATGTTTAAATTTGACTCTTTACGTAATTACTTTAAATAGTTTAAGTTAGCTGAAGCTATCCGGAATCACTTTAAATAGTTTAGGTTAGCTGAAACTATCCGGAATCACTTTAAATAGTTTAGGTTAGCTGAAACTATCCGGAATCACTTTAAATAGTTTAGGTTAGCTGAAGCTATCCGGAATCACTTTAAATAGTTTAGGTTAGCCGAAGCTATCCGGAATCACTTTAAATAGTTTAGGTTAGCTAAAGCTATCCGGAATCACTTTAAATAGTTTAGGTTAGCTAAAGCTATCCGGAATCACTTTAAATAGTTTAGGTTAGCTAAAGCTATCCGGAATCACTTTAAATAGTTTAGGTTAGCTAAAGCTATCCGGAATCATATTATTTAGTAAACAAATCTTTTTGTAAGTTTCTTAATATACGAAATACTTATTCAAAATATTATTTAAATGTTCACTATTAGAATGTGGTATTATCGGATGTTGCTATGCTAATGATAATATTATTAATTTACTAATTAGAACACAAAAGCCATCATGAAAATTATACTTAAAGTTCCCGTGCAAGTCTCCCCAACCATCAAATTAACAAATTACAATCCGTTTTCAACGCTGCGGCAAGACTAATTACAGGCGTATCTAAATACTCCCACATTTCAGAACATCTAAAAAATCTGCACTGGCTCAAATGTGCTGAAAGAATCCAGCTCAAGCTTTGCTGGATGGTATTTAAATCAATTAACGGGATGGCCCCAGATTACCTATCGGAACTCTGCATCCCAGAAAATTCAAATTTACGCCCGTCAACTCTTAGATCAGCAACGGCATCGGCCATCGGTAGGCTGAAGGAACTAAAGCGCACACCAGATACTAAGTTTGGTGAGCGAGCTTTCAGCGTGTCAGACACTAAAGCCTGGAATAAACTGCCATACGATCTAAGATTGATTAAAGACTACAGAATTCAGGTCAAAACTCATCTCTTCGGACAGTCATATCCATGAATGGTTCAGTTACCTAATAAACAAATAATTTTATTATTCGTAAATGTAAATAATTATTATCAAAAAATCTCAAATAAAATCATGTTTCAAATAAGCACCTACTCTTCTTTTGTCAATAACCTTCTAATGTATATAATATCAATGACAAATAGGATTTAAACAGTAACTTCAATGTCATGCAATGTGCAGTGTTTTCTAATATATGTGTCCTGTGCGTGCAGCCATCATTAGTCAAGTCATACCATCTCAGCCCAAAACATTGTAATTTAATTAAGTTTTAATCTGGAGTGCCCTACCACGTAAGTATGTTTTCTGTATATGTACATAATAAGATTAACCCTAGTAAGTAGTATTTGTACAGCGCCCTTGAGGTGATTTTTCACAAAAACGGCGCTATATAAATCGTCCAAGTATTATTATTATTATTAAGAACTATCACTGAAGAAATCTTCAACAAACTTAACATTATGTCAATAAAACAATTATACTCTAAAACAATATTACTTTAAATTCATAAATACTAAAAAAACAAGAAATAGCAACAATCACACATATTAGAAAAACTAGATCACAGAGTCAAAAATACATAGAACCATAAACACAACATTTGGACAAAGAAATTTCTTACACTATGGAACTAAACTCTACAACAAAATCCCACTATCCTTCAAAAATCACAACACCCATAATAAATTTTAAAGTCAAATAAAACACTGGACATAGGGAGATCTGAAATAGAAAATATATTAACACCAAATACATACTTACACCGAAACCACTCAACTGCACTTAAAACACCTCACCTTACTATTGTTTTCATCAAGCACATCAATTTAATATAATGTAATTTCATATTTTGTAAATGAAATCCTGAGAACGGGAAATCCCAGTGAGGATATCATTACTCGTTATTTTGTTATAAAAAAAATAATCATTACTATTGTTATTATAAAAAAAGTTTGTAACTACATGAAGTGATTTATAGTAAGGCTCTTCTTAGCCGGACTATCGTAGTAGTTCATTCTACTCTGATACGGAAGATTACGGGGCTAGTAAACGAAAACGAGGTGAGTTACATCGGAAGGGTCGGAATAACATCTGACATCTGGACATTAGCGGTTGTAGCGATTGCGCAAATGGAATTTTATAATTTAAGAAAGCCTTCGTAATAGAGCTTCATTACAGCAAACCTGAGTGTCCAATTGAAATACAACAACATACATCTACAACACCAGGTATTAACCACACTTAAAACTTATATCAAATTACTTAAAGTGTCCTTCAGGTGATTTTACACAAAAACGGCGCCATACAAATCATCAAAATATTATTATTATTAAAACTAACAAATTACAACTACGAACCACTTAATCAACAATTTATAATTAATACGCAATGCGGTTTATCAATGAGTGTAATATTGTTTGCAAAATGACAGGCTATTCATATAAAATTCAAATATTATGGCTACGCCTCGGAACTTGTATGTGATTATTTCAATAGAAGCGTTGAAAAAAGAGAATGCATTGCATACGACTTTATTTAAGGTTCAATATTCAATAGAATCGCATCTGAAGTGCAGGCAGGCAATATCACCGTTTTGTATTTCGTATACTCGTATGTCGCGCTATTTCGTTATCCTTCACAAGAGCGCTGGTGTTTTGTGTTTTATGATGACGTCCCAACCGCTTTTAATATGGCATATCAAATAACTTCTGGGAGCGAATCCGTGACGCCGGGCACGGTACAAAAAGCATCATTTCTTTATTTATGTTTCTATTTAAACCGTTGTCAACGAGTACCTTTCAACCTAATCAAGGAAAGGAAAAAGGACAAATATTGGGTTATAAACAATTTTCTATAGGTACTGTTTGTACTTACTGAATAAAATATATTCAATATGTTATTAACTATTTGCTGCATCCTGTTCGGGCTGCATCCCCGAGTTTCATCGTCAGCTCATAAAGCTGAGATATATAACAATATAATAATAATCTTATCAATATTACTCAATAATATTATCTTTTTTTAATTCTCGATTTTAAACGCATTTTATTTTCCTAATAGCACCAACCAGTACCTCAAACACATATACAAGTAGATAACCTCTTTATCCTTAATTGCTATATTTTTTGTGTATACATTATATTACCAAACACTGTAAATACTAGCTTTTTCCCCCTTCTATCTTTGTACAATGCACTTAATATGAACTAAACTTGTCAATTTGACTGTCTTAAAAAGGGATTTGTTTCTGTTTGAGCAGTCGAAGCTTTCTTAAATGCTGATATTAAATAATGTGTGTTTCAAATAAATGAATACTATTATTATTATTATCTACGTAATATTATAAATAAAATACAAGTAAACTTTGTACAATGCACTTAATATGAACTAAACTTGTCAATTTGACTGTCCTAAAAAGGGATTTGTTTCTGGTTGAGCAGTCGAAGCTTTCTTAAATGCTGATATTAAATAATGTGTGTTTCAAATAAATGAATACTATTATTATTATTATCTACGTAATATTATAAATAAAATACAAGTAAACGTGAAATTATAAAAAGACAATATTAGCAAGTGAATGATCATACATACACAAACGTTAAAAAAAACTCTCAATCGGTAAAAATAATAAACCGAGCGCACTTTTTGCTTTGTGCAAATGCATGTCACAGAATTTGCATGCATCACATTTTATGATGTTCATTTTTTACAAAACAAATATAGTAACACTTCATTGAAAAGTATGTTTTATTAGTTTGTTTTTATTGTGCTGTGAGTTACAAATATCGGTTCTTTCGACTCGTAAGCAGAGGAGTATGGATAAAGCTCTAAGCAATTTTGTAAGGTACTCATAGCACCACATTGAAAACACATGGTACGCGACAAAGGGAATTTAAATGCGGGCATTAAAAAGATATCTACGGCGAGGAAGACACTACGGCGCTTTGTGTACAGATTGGCCAACACTAGAAAACTATAATCACTGTACCTCGCGTCGCGCATTTTGTAACGCAGTTGAACAAAAATTAAGTTCTAGAAATGTTTAGCATTTATACCAACATTATCATTTTAATAATTAGAAATATTAAAACTCATATTTTCAGACAATCGTGTACATAAATGGAAGAAATGCCCACGTAAATTGCTTAGCTAGGCTAGCCGGTCAGTGCTTACATAAAGTCACTTATAGAATAAATAAATTCTTTCACGCACCGGCGCGCAAATGCGTCCACAGTCCGCAACACTTAACACGTAAATAAATAAATGCGTAAAAAAATTAATTCTTTCTTTATTATTAAATTAATTTCTTCTTAAGCATTTTAAAGTCATTTTATAAACCAAAAAAGACTGGTTACTCGAAAGGCCAAGGTATTTTCTACTTGCTGTACTTAATTAAATCATAATAATAATTTGAATTGAATATCGCCGTTTAATCAACACAAGGGCGATGTACAAATATTACTTCCTATCCTTAATCTAATTATGTACAAACAGATACAGAAAAACATACTTACCTGGCAGGTCGCTTCAGATGAATACGGTTATATTAGAACGTTTTAGCTTAGAAAAGATATGATAGTTTTACGATGCTATTTGTTGCTCCTTCTCTATTGGTGTTGTATGTATTAGAATATTGGTGGCACAAGAAGAGTTGGTATTTATTTGAAATACTTATAAGTTTTAGAACCGGAGAATATTTATAAAATGCATAGTAATATATTTTTACACATTTTGTTATTTAGTGTTGCGGGCTGTGGGTGCATTTGCGCACCGGTGCATGAAAAAACTTACTTATTCTATAAGTGACTTTAGGTAAGCACTAACCGCGTAGCCTAGCTAAGCAAATCATTTATGATATTTCTAGGAATTCCAATTTTTAAACATACGATTTTGTATTACTTTCCATTGCATGGTCTTAAAAACATTTTTGTTCGCGTGTATTTTTGGTGTCGTTCTCGTAGATACCAAAGTTACATCTCCAGTTAGTTTGTACCTAAGCGGTGATATGAGTAATTTTATACGATTTAATCAAAATTTGATTAAATCCGTAATTTCGATTACAAGACATCATCTCAGTACACAACGATAAGTAAGTAATTTGATCATGTTTCTTATCATACAATTGAAATACGCAAAGGAATTCGGTTTTTCCACCAAATTAACCTGCAAGGGAGAATATTCAATACAAAACGATGCCCCTCCTCCCGTGAATTAATACTGATCTTCTAGGAATTAATTTACAAACGGGATCCTCCCTCGATGCCATGGTGAAATTCAAAGAGTGAAATTATTATTGGCGCGTGATCGCTCAACTGAACATCATGTAATTATTCGACACGACAGACAGCTTAATAACATAATGAAGGATAATCATGTATTATTCAATAAGGTTTAGATTAATTTCTGCAAGCTTAATTCAATAAGATATGCAGATGTAAAATACTACATTCTCGCGCACATACAAATGTTAAGTCGGGTTAGAATAAATAATAACATAGAATCTGAGTTCCTTCTAGAGCAAGTTTTATGAAATATATATTTGAAATAAAGCAACGGCAAAGAATTGCAAGGGGTAAGCGGAAGATCGTTGTGTACACACTACACATGCACCATATGGAGGATGGAAAACATTTCCCTGCATTAGCCTCCGCACTAGCTGGGACTAGGAGGTAGGGAGATACTGCGCGGAAAACAGAGCTCGCAAAAACAATAAACTGCCATAAATCAACAGAAAAGTATAATAAACTCCTTGAAGCTCTGCGCTCCTGGCAGAGTACCGATGTAAACTATAGGGAATTCAAGAAAAAGAGGGCGCTTGCTTGTGACAATATACTGAGTATATTCCTATCGGCGGGAATATCTTCTGTCTACGTGCGCGAGAATAATAAATTGTGCTGCGAATATTATTAACAGAGAGGGTGGTAGTTGTAATTCGTGTGTTGCGCAGAATTAAATTCAATAATGGCATTGTTTGGGAATTTAATGGTTCCGCAGACAAAGCGCCCTTCTCCACGAAACTTAATTTTATCTTGTGAGCAATAATTATGATTGGAATCAGGTAGGTATCCTTCCCTCATATAGGGTTCTCGTATTTGAAGTTACAGAAAGTTTTCTTACAGAGCTGTATGCACGAGTGCAGCGCTTTAACAGCCAGAATTATAATGACGTGTTATTAATAATCTTACACTAAGAGACGGAGCCCAAGAAGCATTCATCGGTGCCCTCGCAAGCCGGTGTTATTTATTTTCTACGGTAGGATAAAATATGGTCGTATCAAAAGAAAGAGTTTGTTTTCGTTGATTGGATAGTCACTTGAATAATCAAATGTATTCAAGCAACCATCAATTCATCGATCTCACAACCACCCACATAGAATCTCTACATCGCTTGCTCGCGGCTAATTCCATTAAGCACAATCAACCGAGGAAACGTTTACCAGCAGCGATCGTCAATGCCATCTAAGGAAGGCTTGAAGAGATGTATCCCTCCAGAGGAGTACTTTTCTAGTTGCAGTATTTAACGAAATTTGAAGGAATAAAACGTGCACTGCTGAAACAACGCGTGCAAGAAAAAACTGTTTTTTACCAAGCATTATTATACGAGTACTTCCTTCTTTTCCATGAACAAATGTTAGACACCAACATAGCTGTCTCTATCCTCGGGAAGATGAAACATGATCTCTTGTGATTGCAAAACTTTTTCCACTTACTAATGTTTTGGTCGAATCAGTTTCACACCTGTACGGACATCTTCCAACAGGGGGCGAAATTATTTAGTTAGCGTAACCGCCAGCATTGATCAGATACTTTAACAGTTTTTAGATATTAGAACTGCCAAGTATGCGGTTAATCTCCACGGTAACGCGCGTTAAAGGATGTAATAGGCTCCCGGTCTAGTTAAGTAATCATCGTAAAACCAAAATTATCAATAAAGAGATATGAAGTTATACTTTAGTCGAGGTACGTTTTACTCTAGTAGCTTAGCCAATTTCACACTGTACATTTACGGTCCTTCCTTCCAACCCTACTGAGCAACGGCTGAGCCGAAATTTTGCCTGTACACTGTTCAAATGCACAAATTCGCCCTTGTCGTAAGATCAATTTAGAATATCGATTTCTGTGGATTAAAGTTCTTCTCAGCAGAAAACTAGTTATAATAAGTGTCAAGAGGGTGAACAAACGTCACCGAAATGTCAAATATTAGTTTACGATCTTTTTTACGCGATTCGATTATTGAATGACAAATATATATTTCGATTTTAGCATGTCAAAACTTGTTTATTGTTTGTTTTAAATAGTGCTGAAGAGAACCCACACTGTTTTAGTAATTATAACAAATATATATTTCGATTTTAGAATGTCAAAACTTGTTTATTGTTTGTTTTAAATAGTTCTGAAGAGAACTCAAACTGTTTTAGTAACTATAACAAATATATATTTCGATTTTAGAATGTCAAAACTTGTTTATTGTTTGTTTTAAATAGTTCTGAAGAGAACCCAAACTGTTTTAGTAATTATAACAAATATATATTTCGATTTTAGAATGTCAAAACTTGTTTATTGTTTGTTTTAAATAGTTCTGAAGAGAACCCAAACTGTTTTAGTAACTATAACAAATATATATTTCGATTTTAGAATGTCAAAACTTGTTTATTGTTTGTTTTAAATAGTGCTGAAGAGAACCCAAACTGTTTTAGTAATTATAACAAATATATATTTCGATTTTAGAATGTCAAAACTTGTTTATTGTATGTTTTAAATAGTTGTATGAAAGTGAATGAAGCAAGAAGTGTATGCCAAGATCGAGTTGTTTGGCGGTCCGTCCTCTCTGCCTACCCCTGCGGGGAAACGGCGTGATGGTTAGTTAGTTAGTTAGTTAGTTTAAATAGTGCTGAAGAGAACTCAAACTGTTTTAGTAACTATAACAAATATATATTTCGATTTTAGAATGTCAAAACTTGTTTATTGTTTGTTTTAAATAGTGCTGAAGAGAACCCAAACTGTTTTAGTAACTATAACAAATATATATTTCGATTTTAGAATGTCAAAACTTGTTTATTGTATGTTTTAAATAGTGCTGAAGAGAACCCAAACTGTTTTATTAATTATAAGCTACGTTTTGTCATTCACTCATAGAGAAACGTCAAATGTCAGATGTACGAAACGAACATTGCGCTTCGCGACATTATCAAAAGTCAAGTCAAGCGTAGTGAGCAAGATTAAGAAAGGGACGCTTAGATAGTTTGGGCATGTAGAGCGAATGAACGAAGAGAGGAGTGTAAAAATAACATATGACTGGAATTTGAATGGAAAAAGAAGCCGGGGACGCCCGAGAAAGACATGGCACGATCAAGTGAATCAAATACTCGAGTCGGGTCATGTCAGAAGCCGGAATAACAGAAGAGAATGTATGAGGCGTTGTATGAATGTGAATGAAGCAAGAAGTGTATGCCACGATCGAGTTATTTGGCGGTTCGTCCTATCTGCCTACCTGCCTACCCCTGCGCGGAAAAGGCGTGACGGTTAGTTAGTTAGAATAAAAAGGTAGTCATTTGTTTCTTATTGCTGGTCGGTGCAGATAATTTTATTTTGTAGAGAATTTCAAGGCCGTCAATACGACAATTAATCATTTTATTTAATAGAACATGAATCTTCTGATGTACGTAGAGAAATTTTCCACAGTGTTATCTCCAAACGTTAACAACCTAACACTCTAGAAAAGATTGTGTTGAAAACGTGAGGTTTGATAATTTTTTAAAGATTATTCCAGCCGGGAAAGGTTAGAGACCTCTGATAAGACGTCCGTACAGTCGTACACCAACGGCAACCAGAGTCGTCAGTCAAACGTTGGCCATTAGTGCGAGAGCCATCCAAATGTCAGGGGACGTTTTCAAGAGTTGGCAGCTGTTGCTAATGCTGCAGCGAAATAAGGTTGAGTCTGCTCCTTCGGATGCGGTTACTTTGCTTTAAACGGTGTTCGTACGGTTCATGCAAACTATTTTAGAGCTGATGCGAATTATCTCTGACAACAATATTGTGACCAAAAACCTCAAATTTAATAATAATAATAATATTAATAAATGGATTATTAATTAACTAAACAATATTGTTTAGTATATACTTTGCCCTGACGATGGAATGGTTGTTCCGAAACCGGGAGGCGTAAAAAATAAATGTGGTTAAAACAAAGCTTGATTTTTTTCAATTGATTATAATGTATAACCACAAAGTGATAGCTTCATATAATAGGATTATAATTTCTTCAAATCACTGGTATTCACTTTTTGACATCATTTTTATTAAAGAATTAAAAAATATACTTTGAATTCACCAGTAAAGTGGTGAATACAAAGTGTATTTTTTAATTTATTTATTTGATAAATGGATGATTTCTATAGCGTCGTTTTCGTGAGAAAAACACCTCAAGGGCGCTTTACAACATGATTTATCTAACCTATACCTTATCACTTACATTTATATCTGATAATTTACATCTTAGATTTGTTAGTAATGGCTTACAGCTAAGGTTTATAAATAAAAACTAACTAATTCAGACTTATAATTAGTGAATTCCATCTAAGACTTATATAGCTAGCGACTTACAACAAAGACCTGTGACTAATGACTTAAAACTAGTAACAAATATGTTTATGAATGGATGTTAACTATTCAAGTATTTTGTTGTTATGGTTTAGGAATAGAGACAGAACTAACATATTTACGTTTTAAAATAAATAATGTAATGAATGTTGCCCTTGTTTTCAGTGATAATTTACACAACAATAGAACGTGTTTATGTCGTGTAATATAGAACTAATTAGATACACGAGTACACTATAAATCCTGTCCATATACCGCGCTTGAGGCAATTCAAGGTTTTTTTGCAGTCAAAAGGGTAAATGAAATCGAATAGTGATCCGAATAATATTTCGGGCCTTTGGAATAATGTTAAACTATTGCTTGATACTTGAGTCATGCACCGTGGAGTCAGGGCCGAGGTACCGACAAGCGCAGAGGAATGCGACACAAAAAAACATGATTTTTATTAGACCAGTCAGTAGCCGAGTTGGCACAAGCAACAACTTCCGCTTCCTGTGATGGTAGTAAGAGATTTTCAAATATTGTCAGGTTATTCGTAACCCGGGAATGTTTGAAATTCTTTTTAAAAACATGTTTTATTTTTTTTTGTTTTAATAGAAAACTTTGAGTTAAGACAAGTCGATATTTAACCTTTGTTATGGGAGAATTAACTGACGGTACCTTTTAGATTTAGATACTACCCTTGAAATTAATATCCTTCCTAAACCGAGAAATTAATGGATATCATATACCATTATTTGCCACCAAAATATTTAATTGGGTACGGAATCCCGTTGAACGAGAAACTTTTGCCTTCCTCCCCCACCCACCCGAGAAATGTGTTTCAAGACGTTATTTTGGTATCGAGAACGCTGGGGTAGGAGTGGGGAGGGAGGAGGTTGAGGCCTGTGGGACATTAATAATGCACCCTTTACGGGGAAGGGTGGCCTAAACAGGTTACGGCTGGCCGCCGGATTTGTGACATTCAGCGGAATTAGGAAGCACTCCATATACTATCACACTACAGACTGGATTGTTAAAAGTAAGCCACTTAGTAGAAAGAATGATACTCGCCCCTCTTGCCAAAGGATGCAGCACCAAGATTTTGTTGCACTTTTGTAAGAATCGCCTACATACCCTAATGTTTTATAACCGTCAATACAGGTTTCAGTACATTAAAGAAAATTCATTTCCGCGGATACACAAGGCACAAGCAAACCAATCGCACATTATCAGATAACTAGAAAGCAGTTTGAATCTTTTTACTCTATTCCTTTACATTGTTTAGCTCATTTTGTTCCATTCTGTTATAGGAAGATCATGAGTTTGGAACGACAAAGAAAACCGTGTTTTCATGGGGTAGGAAGGAAGAAGAATTGGGTATTGCCTGTGAAGTTATGTCGGTGGGGTGGAGTGTTACAATTGCGATCATCTCTTTAATGCGCAATTTTGAGACAATTGTGTTTGAGAAAGAAATTTGATGAAGGGGAGGATCCAAGAAGGAAAAAAAAAGAATGAACCCCCTATTCTCACTATTTAAATCTCGGAATATGTCGGTAGTAGTATACTGAATTAAAAAAATAAATATATATATTGTGTGTTTATAAAAACAGAAAGAATTTTTATTATTTTTCAGTAAAAGAACCCATATAAGACATATAATACTAGTATACGCCAATTTCAGGACATAGGATATACGGATCGCGAATAAGATGATTCTGTTATTTATTTTATTTTAAATGTACATTTACAGAAATCATTCCAATGAGAAAAGTACATTACACTATTAGTTTGTTACACACTTATCAGCATTTTGAATTTAACAATATTAACGTGGAGAATGTCGACATCAGACGTTAGCTCATTTAAGAGCATGAGCATTCTTCCTCGGGGCATTACTAATGGTAAATTAGTTCTGCATCTCGGTACAAGAAAATATATGCACACGCGCTCTTTTAAATTGTCAGGGACATAATGGGCAATATTTTATAAAACTTCTCGAATACCGATATGACCGTTTAAGAGGTTACAGGCCATTATGAGCAGAGCAGTTTTCCGTCTGTCGGCAAGGCTACTAATACCCAGCAGACCCGATAAGAAGGCTGACTGATACAACCATTAACTTTCTGAAATATAAATATTTTAGAAATCTGTTTTCTTATGCATTAAAAAGTCGTCAAGTAAGGGTATTACTTAGGCTAATACTTCACTGTACACCACTAAAATAAAGTATGTTTTTATAGAAAAAAAAAAACAGTAAAGATAGAAGTGTGGTAAGATCAATAAAAAGAATTCAGAAGGGGACCGTGTAAGCCATAATGGAACTTATGAATACTTTATAGTCCTTTCCTATCTCTGGTATTCGGACTCTGGAAAATACGATAATCCAGTGGACATCCTCAACTTAGCAAAAAGTAAGATTCAATCATCCCCCTCTCCGCCCTTCCCAACTACTACTACTTCTACTTTGCAGGTAAATTTAAATGATGATTACTAATAATGCCGGATGATCAATAAGCTTACCGGTGAGTGATTCGGTGTTCAGTTTATTTAATTCAAAATAAATATTATTGCTGTAAGAAGAAAAACGCCAATGAAAATATTATCAATAAACGAATTAAAAATGAATTTGTAATCGCCACTTTATTAATATGTACGTATCAATATGTTTTGAAAGCGAAGCTTTCCTCACCAGGAATACACAGAAAACTATTCTATTATATTATATATATATATATGTATTCTGTATATTCCTGATGAGGAAAGCTTCGCTTTCGAAACATGTTGATATATACATATATATATTAATAAAGTTGTGAATACTAAGTAATATTTAATCCGTTTATTGAAAATGACGCCACAAAGTTAATACCAATCATTTGAAGAAATTATAGAAATATTATTTCTTGAAATGTCGGTACATAGCATTTAATAGTTAGTTAGTAGCTTCGCATTAACACTGTTTAAACTTTGTATTCAAAATTTTATTTAATATGTTTTACACTCTTCCTTATATACTTTTAAGCATTTTTATTCATTTATATACCTACATATTTATTTTCATTGTTACACGTCTCAGAACAGACATCGTCTAGTGAGACGGGTAAAGTAGATGTAAATGTTTAATGCCAATAAACGCCCGGGTTGCCGGCAATGAAATCAATGAATGAATGAATTTGCAAGAGCTGTGGTAAAAAAATATTAAAGTTTTTTTTTAACAAATCAATTAACATATTACTCTATATTAACATATTACTATATATTAACATATATATCAAAAATACATCATATTATATCAAAACCACCTAGATCACAGGTGGTTTTGATTATATCCCGCACATTACTAAAAGGCATCAATTTATCTATTTACTGCAGGTAAATTTAAAATAAAATGTGACAATTATAACTACATAACTTTTTTAAAGTAACACATGTCCACTGGACCTGACGAATTTTACGATTCCACGAAATATTGTATGGTGGATGCTAAAAGAGAATCTCCAGGGACGAAAAGTGATTCGAAGACAATGGAAGACGTGTTGTATTTGCTACGGAATGGTGAATTTTATTTCATTTCCTCGTAAGCTTCGTGTCGATTGTACGACTTTTCGTATTCTGCTATATTGAGATATATGTTTACAGGGTGTAGGTAGCCATTCAACTATGTATGTATGTCTAAAGACAAGCTACAAGTGTTCGCTTTATCGCATATTGGAATTTTGATTGGAATGCAAACCGGAAACTGGATTTCAGGTACCTACAGGTTGAAACATCCTATCCCTACTGTTCTGTCTAATAAAACAAAACTGTTTGTGATTTCGATAAAAGAAATTATTAGCAATGAATAATTTCGTTAGACTATTTTATAAGTCTTTACTCCTAAAAGAAGATATATTACTTTGTAATCACCACTTTATTAATATATACATACCAACATGTCTGGAAAGCGAAGCTTTCTTCATCAGAATATAGGAATACAAAAAAATAATAATTTCAAGTGTAGAAAAATTAAAAAGTAGAACACAATAATGTAAGAATAAACAATATAAACATTTTTAATTTCATATTAATATTAATAATAAAAATAATCGGTTTTTTAATTTCCCATATAGATTTGTTATTCAATATTGTACAATATTTTTTATTAACATTTTTGATTAATTATTACCTACTTTAATTAAGTTTTATTTATCTTTATAATTTGTCTATTCTTACATTATTTTATTCTGTTTATTATTTGTCTATACTTGACATTATTATTTATTAGTATTCTGTATATTCCTGATGAGGAAAGCTTCGCTTTCGAATAGTGCGGATGTGTATATATTAATAGAGCGATGATTACAAAGTAATATTTTATTCATTTATTAGTAAAGACGCCACAAAGTTAATATCAATGTTTTAAGAAATTGTAAAATAGATAATCATAACTAGTTTCCGCGTAAAGTAGTGCCAATATATTTGGAATGTAATATTGTCTATCGTCGCATATATTTTCTATTGGTTGGTAACTAATTTCCCCGTGTACGGTATTGTATTTTTTTTTTTTTACATGAATACCGCACAAGAGTCCCAAACTGCTCCCAACCGTCTGGAGCCAGTGAGACTATGGCATTCCCGATTGGGAAATGTTGTGAGGCTGAAGGTATTGGGGAGGAGAAGGAGAAGGGAGAGAGGAAGGTGAGGAAAAGGGGAAATACCTGGCTATTCAGATCTGGTCACCAAACACGGCTAAAAGCCATTTCAAGCAACGTTTCAATTCTGAATGGTAGTCTTTCACCAAGGCGATACTGATAGTATCTTCCACTCTGAAACGTGCGCAAATATACTATATATTTTTTAATTAATTAATTGTGAAACAACACAAACTAATTAAATAAAATTTACTTGCGCACGCCGGGATTTGAACCCGCGACCTTCGGATTCGTAGTCGAGAGCCTTACCCCTCGACCATGGAGGCCGTCATGACGTTAATTTGCCGTATGACGTTAATTTCACGCATTCATAATTAGGTAATTAATTACGTAACAATGTATAATTTTAGTGACGTTTGAATAAAAGCTTTGTCAGGTTATTTTAATATTGTACTCCAGAACGAAGAATTAATTAAAATGCTTCAATCATTATTTGCATCCAAAATATTGACATAATCAGATGCATTGTTTTAGATGATATCTGCCTACTACGTATAAATTTATTGTAGTTCTACAATTTATGATTAAATTATGTATATTGAAATGTACACGAAATTTATTAATTCATTGTGGGTAATAATAATAGCGGGCCTTTAATATATTTCAAAATGATATAAATCAAATTTCCTAGATTACATAATTTGTAGTGAATGCTAAAATTTGTCTGAATAGAAGAATAAACCACGCCATAATAAAAGGAACCTTTGCTATCCATATACGCCTTTGTATTAGAAACGTATTAAATAGTATAAAGTTTTGCATAGTTGGTAACTGGAGCGAAACTTAACCACTGGTATTTTCTTGAATAAGTAGCAAATTTCGGCACACATACTCGTAAACTGTATGATCGATTGTGGAACCGCAGATCCCAACGGGGGCTGTTCAAACTTCTCTAATATTATACATAACCCCAAACACACTAACACGCACACCCACGCGTGGCAACCTCCAACCTGGCTATACGCGATTTTAATAGGAACTAGGCTGTACTAGTGCGCTCAGTTGAAGGTCCTCAATCGGACCAACTTCCTCGCAAAACTTTACCCAACCCGGGCACTTCGTAAATGGCAGAGGACCGGTAGCAACAAGCAACTGGCAACTGGCAACCGGCAACTTGCAACCGGCAATTTTTTTCCACCCACGACTGCTTGCCCGACGCGAGGCAAACTTTGACACAATGCCAGGTTTTATAGACAACTGTTGTGTAATTATTGCGGGAAATACGTCGTCCGTTCCGCAGTGTCCCATCATCGTGGGGTATAATTTATAGAGGCTCCGCTATTCTGATGCGAAAAATAAGCGGCATGGCAGAAAACATGCGCCGGCAAATTGATAAGTTGTTCTACGGGGCATCGTAAAGGCAACGCCAATCGATTCAAGGCAATGTTGGCGGGAAGTAAAGACGACGGTTGCCATACATTATTCTGCTAAAAATGAGGCCAAATGAAACAACTTATTTATAACGACTTTAAATTCGTTTTAACTCAACTTTATAGCTGACTTTATGATACAAATCCAATCAATAAGGCTGAATTCATTTAAGATAATCATATAGGCGGTACAACATAGTGACAACACATACTCAATAATTTAACTCATCCTTATAGCTAACTTTATGATACAATTCCAATCAATAAGGCTTAATTAATTTAAGATAATCATATAGGCGGTACGACATAGTGACAACACATACTCAATAATTTAAATCATCCTTATAGCTAACTTTATGATACAATTCCAATCAATAAGGCTTAATTCATTTAAGATAATCATATAGGCGGTACGACATAGTGACAACAAATACTCAATAATTTAACTCAACTTTATAATACAATTCCAATTAATAAGGCTGAATTCCATATTTGTAAAAAGCATTAACTTTGTGGCTCGCCATAATTTACAATAAAAAACACATAAATTTGTTGTAGACCACTTTTATTTTATTAAAACTCTACCGGTTTCGGAAGCACCCTTCCTTCATCGGGAGAATATTAAAACTAACTTATGATATAGAATATTGACAAGCTATATAAATTTTAGGTGTTGGAGTGGGGGGGGTAAGCAAATGGGTAGGGGTAATTGTAGGATTTCCGGGAAGAACAGAGCTATTTATTGAAAAAATATTAAGAATGGGACTAAAAGATAAGTTAATTTGGTTATTTAAAATACTAGCACTATTATTCAGGGATTTTCTAATTTCGAGTGCTTGTACGTTATCCAATTTTTTGCTTTATTGTTACGGTGAAGAATTGTAAATTGTGTCCTTGTTAAAAGTGTGATCTTTGGAAATTAGATGATTGACAATTTCCTGCTATAGATGTATATTTTCCACATTATCTTTACTTTTTTTTTCATTTTATTTTTCTTATTTAACTAATAATTTTTATTTACCTTACCTTCAACATCCATGTATTAATACAAATACGAGTATACTAACATACTGCCACTAACTGATACCAGGTATACCCACGCACTGACCTTACCTATGTGGGATTTTTTGCTTTATATTCATTAGACGTAAGTTAACAAAGACGAGTGAAGGGCCAAAATAGAGGCAAATACTGCATAAAAATGGAATAGGCATTTGACTAGATAACTTAGAAGCGTTAGAAATAAGGAAACCCAAAAACACTAATAGTGTACTCATAAATAATCAAATAAATTTAAAATAAAAGTCCAATTCTAAAATTATTCCCAATAAACAAAGTACACGCCCTTCCCGGTCAGGTACCTGCTGATCTTCCACCCTTGGCCCTCCACTCGCCTGTTTTTATCAATCTATAACACATGTGTATTTTAGTTCATGGTTTAGTAATATACTGCCCTGAAAAATCTAGTAGTAGCGAAACTTGTTCGGCAAAAGTATATAACAAATAAAAGTGATGTAAACAAAGTTATTGTTTTATTTTTTTAATTATAGTGTCACATCGTCAAGTTACTGCTTCATTTGAAAAAAAAAAAAAATTATGTACCTACCAAATTAAAAATCGTGGCATCGTTATCAGACACAAGAACTCATCTTTTCTGATAAGGTATACGAGACCAAGAATACTCTTGAATTAAATATTTTTTTTAAATTACTTGTAATGCAATTTATAAGAAATAAAAAAGATAACAAAAAAAAAACAATAAATTATGAAGTAATCCCAATTATTCAAATTAATTTTTTAACCAGCGACTTCCGGATTCGTAGCCAAGGATCGCAAACACTCAAGCACGGAGGTCGAAAATTAATGAGTTTGTAGATTTTTTCCCCCCTGAAGCTCTTTCTCCTATCAAAGGTTGGCTATTATCATCAAAGCTGTCAGGTGCTACGCCTACCTCTACTGCGACATAAATGGATTTTTTTTATATACTCTTAAAATAAATATACTAGACCCAGATTTTTTTGTATGGCTTTAAAACAAAAGAACAAAGCAATCTTGACTGTAATCTTATTTGTTTCTTGTTTCTTCTCAAGATAAGAAAAAATAATATAAAACAAATAGCCCGTAAAAATTTATTATGCGCAGGGTGCCATCACGGGATAGGCGATCACTTCCATTTCTATCGGCCGAGTGAATCGATAAAGTATACGGGATGCCATAAAAATAAGGGCAAATCTACCACTTAGGCCGTCAATGGAAACTTTCCACTGGCAGATTTATTCACTTGCCGGGAAGGAAAGCGCGGTGAGCTTTGCGGGGCACAGTTCAATCCACCCCTCCCTCCCTATCCGGGTCAAGAATGAAAGAAGGATGGGCACCCTAGGAAAGGAAAAATACATGGAAAAGTCTAAGTCCAAGTGTGTGGAAATATTATGACGGGCAGGAAGAATCGCTTCAGGAGCAAAGGCGACGTGAATCGGTAGAGTTAAGATGAGAGAGAGGAAAAAGTTGTAAAATAAATGCGTTTATTTCGTACTGTGTTTTGCATTTGTAGTTCTTTCAACACATAATTCTGATACATGACGAAAGAAGCTTGCCTCTTTTTTTCTTTTTTTTTGCATTACGTTCACATGGAAATAATCAATTAAAATTCTCTGTTAATTCAAAATTCACAAAAAAAATCAAACACAATGTAAAATAATGGATTGAGGGCATTTACTGGTGCACTCACACAAAATCAATGTTATTGATTTAACCATTTACGGAGCATATCTTAATATAAGTATATATTAATGGGTATTATAAAATTTTAAAATAATATTCAAAAACAGGCTAGCCTAGTGAGGCGGGTTATGTGAAACTTATAACTATGCATTTCTGTTATTTACATATTTCCAACCGAAATTACATTATTTTCTATTTCCCTTTTTATATATCTACTTTATAAAAGGAAGGAAACACAATACCCGGAAAACAATTCCACAGGCTAGCTTTTGAGCACACGAATAAGTCGTTAAATCAACCACACAAATATTGGGTAAGCATGTTTTTCAAAATTATTCAAGAATGATTTGAATTCTCTGGAAATATGAAAATATCTATTATTGAAGGAGATTATAATTAAGATCCTTTATTGTTATTGTGTTTAATTCGTTGAATTCCAATTCCATAATTTAAAATAAATTCGAATTGAATCAAATTTAATGATGATATTATTAACTAGTTCTTTTTTGTTTTTTTTTTTTTAGTTGTTCCAAGTGAAGAAGGTAGGTATCATTTCTTCACCGTTTCAAGCATTACGTTTCTTTAAGGGTCAAATAGGGGGGTTGGTTGGTATTTTTACCCCGTCGCAATGAACTACCGCGGGGAGGAGATTTCCCTAGCGGGGTTACAGTACAGTCACTATAGGACAGCTCGTCAAGCCATTCGGCCCGCGCGTGCCCGGCATGCAGAATATGACATAAAACCCTCGAGCGACCGGCTGGGGCCGCACGGGCCGAGGACAATAATAATAATTGTACATGGAAGTGTCGTAAACATTACTCGTGATACGTGCACTGATAGGGATAACGTTATTGGTGAAGGGCGTGGCGAGATGCTGCCGCTGCATGAAGAGATAACAGTTTACTTCTGATTTATAGCCGTACCTACCTACGTAAGAATGCAAAGGTGTGAACATGGATATTGTCGGAGTTTTAGAATCAGGTAAATGAAGAAATTAAGAAATAGCCCATCGTGTAAGACTATCCGTAAAGTCTTCTTCGAACACCAATAAAGGTGCAGTTAGTATATGTTTCCAAAAAAGTCCAAGAAGGGAAGACGGAAATAAGAAAGGGAAGGTACCAAGAATATGGCGGTTGGAGAACTTTGCTGAGGAAGTTTACCACAGCCTGCTAGAGCGACCGGAGAGAAAGAGAATGCTTTATTTTTATAATGGAATTTTAAAACAATCTGTGAAAACCATATACAAACACAATTTTAAACAACGTTCAATTTAAACATTTCTATAAAATAAATAACATGTCATCTTTTCACAAGTAGTTGTTTATTTACACCCGAGCAAAGAAATGCTTTGCAATACCATTGTGACATTCAATTTTCTCTTTCCAAAGGCACTTTTTTCTTGCAAATAGTCATACTTATGTATATTAGGCATGAGAAAAGCTCGAAGACGAGCGAAAAATACATCTAAAAGCACGCCACTGAGTCTGCTATACGGGTTCAATCAGGGGAAATTGTATTACTTACCTACACTCCTACATACATATGTAAGTAAAGATACGTTTCCCTCACATCCGACCTAATGGCTATTCTAAAACTGTTACATCATTTTTGAATTGGAACATCAAAAGTAACTGGCGAGATAAACCAACTTCTTCAAATTGAACTATTTTAACTCAGTTTAGCAAAATGTTCAATAGGTCCCACGCAGGAATTACTAGACAAGTCCATTATTGACAATATTTTAAAAGAAAGATAACACGGGGAAACTTTAGGACAAATATCTTAGAGGAATATTATAGGCCTTGCGAGGAGAGAGCACTGACCTTGAAATTATAGATGCTTCGGGAGCATAGAAAAATCAATATTTTCCACATTAAAATGATTTTTTTTTATTAAAAAAAACCTTTTTAACTTTCACCACTCATTTATTTTCTACCTATCACGGTCATCGTCAGACTGACAAAATTAAAACTAAATCTATGGTATATACTCCTATAGCATCGCTGTCAGGAATGAGTGAGTCCCATTGCTTTCTAATATTGTTTTTATTTATGACTTTAAATGTGTTTTATTGCTGACGGTATAACGGTATAAAAATTATTTACGGGTTGGTTTACCCTCTAGAAGATGGATTACATTCTGTTTGTTCACTGAATCGATGGGTTTTAAAAAAATACATAATGTCATTGGTTTCAGCATTTATTTAAATGGATGATTATTTCTGGTTTTGTTTTTTCCCAGTGATTTCCATCTTTTTTGCAAAAATGAATTTTATAGCAGTTTTTGTCCTGTAGTTACATCTTTAAACTTCCAGAAAAAAAAATCCCTAAAGTTAAAAAAAAATGGAGTTCCGTAAAATTTCAATTATGCAAATTTATTTGTAATTGTATTATTCCCAAAGTTTGAGAAAGTTCGGTTTGTTTCCAGGCAAAGAAATCAAAGGAAAAAGCAGTTTTCTTGTGTGCTCTGGATACACATGTCTTCATAGGCGGCTATTGAATAACGCCTCCAGTTTATTTGCGTACATTTTGCCCGAACGCCTTTCAGCTAATATCGCCGGTTTATTTTCAATTCTACTTTTATTGCGAGGGGCTGAAAAGCTCTCCGCTCGGACTGCGCGCTCGCCGAGGCAATCAAGTAAAATGACCCGATGGGCAATCGAATAGAATGTTCCCCTTATTCTATTGTAGCGTATTACCTTCGAATCGAATCTTTAACACGTTCTAGAATTTCCCGTCATTTCGTGTCGCGACGTAGAATCAAAGAGAAGTAAATCCTATTCCCCGACCCATCCTCCCCCCCGTAACATTCTTCCAGGAGACAACATACTGTAATGCCTATTAAAAGTAATTAGAATAAAAAAGGTTAAAAAATATATTTTAACCATTATGTTAGGGAATTATTAATAACGATTGAGTTAGGAGGTTTTCATAGAAATTTTTTCCAATAAAGTTATGAAGTTGTGAATTTTTGCTTGTCGTTTGGGTGATATAATTTATTTAACCATCTCTAAACAGGGAAACAAAGAAACATTCATTTGAAATTTTTGTTTCATTCAAAACATTTATTTTTTCAAAACATATCTAAACAATAAGTTATTAAGTAGGTAACTACTTGTGTTTTCCATTTTTTTTAAATTCTACCCAAACAAAACTTCTTCTTTTGAATATGTAATCTGTGGTTAACCAGAGTGGTACGTCTATGGGCTAAACTCAATACAACACGGCGGGTACATACTAATTTTAAAATGTTATAGGAATGCCCACACGTTATAGCAACGTTTGGGTATGTAGAGCGAATGAACGAAGAAAGAAGTGTAAGAAGATTATATGACGCGAACGTGAATAGAAGAAGAAGCCGGGGACGGCCGAAGAAGACATGGCACGAAGAATATTAATATGAACCAAAGCGCACACCAGATACTAAGTTTGGTGAGCATGCTTTTGACGTGTCAGGCCCTAAAGCCTGGAATGAACTGCCATACGATCTAAGATTGATTAAAGACTCGACAGAATTCAGAGCAAAACTCAAAACTCACCTCTTCGGAAGGTCATATCCATAAATGATTCAGTTGCATACCTAATTAACATAACGAAGTTAGCCGTTAGTACCTACCTCAAGTAATTAAGAGAAAAAAATTGAAACTTTTCATTGTCCGCGATATTGTAAATAATTATAAATATTTGTAACTGTAAATAATTATCACCAAAAATCTCAAATAAAATAAGGTTTCAAATAAATACCTACTCTTCTTTTGCCAATAACTTTCTAATAAATATAATGTCAAATTGTCAATGACAAATAGAATATAAACAGAAACTGCAATATCATGCAACATGCAGTGTTTTCTAATATGTGTCCTGTGCATGCAAAATCATATCATCTCAAGCGACAACATTGTAATTTAACGTTTTAATCTGGAGTGACCTATCAGGTAAACGTGTTTCTGTATCTGTAAGTAATAAGGTAAAACCTAGCAAGCAGTATTTGTACAGCGCCCTCGAGCATCCAAGCATAATTATTTTTATAATTATTAATATGGTAGGTACTGTCTCTACTATCTCTCCAGAAACATGAAAAGAAATTAAAAATAATAATTCAGGGGTACAAAACGTTTAATTAATAATTGTATTCAAAGACGTTAAATCGCTTGGTTAAATTATACTGGATGGTATAATATTCAATCTGCACATACATTATATCGGGCTCTAAAGCTTGAATTAAAAACCCACGTGAATTTAGACCAGACATAGTATCCAAAGCGAAACTCAATATTCAAGTCATCAGAAAATCGTATCTATAAATATAATGGTTTAAATTATAACAAAAAGAAATTGAATACTAGTAGTTAATAGTGCGAGAAAATTAAAATAATGATCTTGTAGTATTTATGTACTAGTTTCATCCACTGAAATATAAGAAATGTATCTCAATTCCTTCCCGATAGCTGGCTGTTAAATATTGTTACGTAACGCCCTTGAGGTGATTTTTCACAAAAACGGCGCTATACAAATAATCCAATTATAACAAAAGGGTGACCCTGGATTAATTCTAGCTTCTTGTTACAAGGAAATAGCTGGGCATCCAATTACGAAACGACCCTCCAGAAATCACAACAATCAACCAATCCGGTGATATCCCGCTTGTAATCAACCAATGAGGGCTAGACGGTCATTACTGATCACATAGAACAGGGCAGCGCGAAGCGAACTCCCGATCGCTCAGCCACTTCTAGCCGGACCGGCAAGCTGATACCTGCGTGCTCTGTAAGAGTCCGCGGCTGGAGCCGTTATTTCATCATCCAAGTCCGATTGGCAACGTTAATCGCATGCGGGTTTGAAGCCCCTAGCTGATCGTTTCCATTTTACCTTAAAACACCTAATATGGTGGCCTGTTATTAACTAATTAAACTCAGTGTGGAGATATTCAACGCCTGTGCTCTGTGTACGCTGCCCACGCCGACTACCCCGGCCATGGCGCCACTGTACCAGCATCCTCATGTAAGCTGTCCAAACCTTTCCTCTTTCATGTATTGTACTTGTCTATGCCCTAATTAATTAGTCCGGTGTAGAATTTCATCAGAGGGAGAAGTCGTTTAACTGTATTCTCGTTTAACAGAATAGGAGCCATCTACTTGGCGTACACTGTACATAACCTGTAATGTCTATGTTCACTTCACAATAAATTCTGAACTGAAAGTACTCCATCTCTTCATTTGAAGTGGAATAGAATTGCCTCTCCTTCAATTATAAGACTGCGGTCGACTCACATGAACCTGAGAGAGAGGAAACCTCCTGCTGTACCGAAAACTGAGCTATCTATTGTCTCGCCTGAGATACCATCACCGGGTAAGTCGCGCTGTTATCCTTATCTCCGCCTCTCAATTGCACTCGACCTTCCTCCATCCCAGCTTACCTATCATCATAACAACATGTTATCAAATTATCACCTTTACTACTTTCAAACCTCTTGGAATTATTATTTGTTTTTATGTTTAATTCGCAAAATTCCATTTATTTTTTTTCACTTTTAATTGATAATGCTATCACACTGAAAACAATGTAACAAATTTAAATAAAAAAATGAAGTAAAAATATCGTTTAAATACGGAGAAACATATTATAAATATAAAAAAACTCACAAAATAGAGAATTTTAATTATTTTCTAACTAAATCGGTTTTACAGATAGTAAATCATTATTTAAAAAAAAAAAGTCCAAAACAGAATTGGGTGGGTGTAAATAAAATCATATAAATAAGTCAAAAATCTTCACTGGCTCAAATGTCCTGAAAGAATCCAGTTCAAGCTCTGCTGGATGGTATTTAAGTCACTTAACGGAATGGCTCCGGCTTACTTATCAGAACTGTGTATTCCCGAAAATACCAACTCACGGCAGTCCACCCTTAGGTCAGCAGCGTCATCAGCTATCGGCAGGTTGAAGGAACCAAAACGCACACCTAATACTAAGTTCGGTGATCGTGCTTTTGGAGTGTCAGGACCTAAATTTTGGAATGAACTGCCGCATGACTTAAGAATTATCAAAGACTCAACAGAATTCAGAACTAAACTTAAAACACATCTTTTCAGAAAATCGTATCCATAAATTGAAGAAATATACACGTAAATTGCATAGCTATGCTAGTCGGTTAGTACTTACCTAAAGTCATTAAATAAATTAAAAATTTAAAAAAAATTAAAAATTCACGCATCGATGCGCAAATGCGTCCACAGCCCGCAACACTATATAACCAAAGTGTAAAATAATATGTTAATATCTATTAAAAGCTTCTTACGCTTTTTAAGGTAATTTTATAGATATTTTCGAGTCCTAAAATTCATTTTATAAATATTTTCCAGTCCTAAAAATTATAAGTATTTCAATAAATCCCAACTATTCTTGTGCACCAATCTTCTAATTAATGTAACATCAATGAAAAAGGAGCAAAAAATAACCATGTAAAACTATCATCTCTATAAATAATTTTTCTAATAAAACTGTGTTCATCTGAAGCGACTGGCCAGGTCAGTATGTTTTTCTGTATCTGTTTGTACATAATTAGTTAAGAAATATTTGTACAGCGCCCTTGAGGTGATTTTTCACAAAAACGGCGCAACACAAATCATCCAATTATTATTATTATTATTATTATCACAATGTGAATTAACCGCAGTTTGAAAATGGCCTTGAACATCGAAAAAGCTGTTACAATAATAAAAACTGAAAACGCTTGCAGATATTGGAATTATGTTCGTCAGTAGTGTATTTGAAAAATGCTGGATGCTTCACATGTCATAACCAAAGTTTAATCATGGAACTGTAATAGAAGAAGTGCACCGTTAGCCTGCAGTAAATTGAAAGCATTTTAAAATCGCGTTCTCAGTGGAAAACATCTCGTGCTGAAAATTCCCTGAAAAATGTTAAATAAAAATCCATCGACGTTAGCGTCAAAGTCAAAAGTCGTTTTGCAAGCTAAATGCACGGAAACGTACCGGGGGCAGAATGATGAGCCAACATCGAGCCAGCTGTTGTGACGTCACCGATCGGGGTCTATTAGCTGTCGGCAGGGGGAGCTCGATATGGCGGAGACGTCAAAGTGAATGAGAAAAAGAAGAATAAAAAGTGTAACATGGCGTCGACTTCTGGCGAGGCTCGCCGTTAGGGAAGCTCTCGAGGACTTGTCGAAGGATTGATAGTGGCCGGGATGAAAGATGAGAGAGATGAATGGAGCGATCTTTATAAACTGATCGCTGTAAACGTGTACGCGTCCGCCAACAACCCATTGGATATTTCTATTGCAATAATCTCAATTTTTCTTCTTTGTAATGATTAAATAAAATACACTTTTTAACATTATTCCATTTTTATTTTTCACCGTGACCGGTTACAGCCTATGACGGTACAATTAATATTTAAACTATGATTTGTATACAATATTGGATGTCAGGGGTAACAAAACATGATTTTACTTAATTATATTTTTTCAGTATTCTTATTGCACGGTATTTTTTAATTTTTTTAGAATACTACTTATATATTACATAATAGAGTTAAAGCGTTAATTAATTGTACCAGTCAAAATTTAAAGTGGAACAAAGTTAAAAAGTGTCTTTTACTTAATCATTGTAATCAAAATAGAAATATTTTCTTCTTTGCATTAATTTTGTAAAAGCCTAATTAAATAAATTTTAGTTAAACATATTTGCACATTTAATTAAAATAAAAATATTTATCGCCATAAAATAAACTAAATCTTCCAGGTATATTATTTAAAATGTAAAAACGGACCGAATTCGTGAGTCGATTGAGGAGAAAATTGAATAAAGTAAGATGAGTACAGTCAAAAGTAATTCTGAAATGGTACAACCACCTGTGACCGCATTATATAAATGACGGGCTGTTGCAATGTAAGGCTGTTGCAATTGTCGGAAATATGATTAAGGAGGAATACTAACAAGGTGTTATAGCAATAATAGCACACCTAGAAGATATATTGAAGAAAAACAATAATACACCAAGCATAACTGGAGGATTTAGTTCCTTAGAATAGGCAATCTACCTAGCAAGCAACAATATCGACTTAACGAGATGTAATGGCACTTGTACATTGGGCACATTTTAATTAGTTTTAAATATTCTCAAATGTCGTTCGTAATAATACAATATTACTCATGTTATATTATCTAATTTGCAGTGGCGTGCATTGTTCTATAACCAAAGGCAGGCCCTAGTGTAGTTTTTCAAGTTAGGATGTGAGAAGTGAATTAAATATTTTAAAAGAGCAATTTTATTATTATATTCCGCTGATTATTGCGGCCAACTGCTCCTTCCTTGCCTGTTTGTAATTATGATTGTACTCTGTATAATATAATAAGCAGCCAATACTCATAAAACACATTTGGATCACTTGAAAAAACGAAAGAAAAAAGAATAGTTTGAGAGTACGTTCACAAACGCCAATGTTAGTTATTTTATTATGACAAAATTTTGGATGATTGATTTGAAACCTAGCAGTGGTGATAGAAACTAAAAATGCGGACAATTTGTATAAACGTTAAAACGTTTAGTGGATGGATAATTATATGTATCTAATTTAAAAAGAAACCTTTCACCATGCAATAATTACTAGCAATGCATGTAGTATGTTTCACAGCCTTTAGAACAAGTTCTATGTGGATGCTTAGCTCTATGTTACATATCCCACTAAAAACTAGATTGAGGAAGGCGAGTTTATTGCCATAGGTTGCAATCTCCACCCAAAAGGATAAATTCATAATATTGTGAAAATAAATTAAAAATTCATAAAAGATTCTTAAAGAATGCAAAGCTGATGTAAGCATAATGAGCAAGATTAATAAAGGGACGCTTAGATGGTTTGGGCATATAGAGCAAATAAACGAAGAAAGGAGTATAAGGAGAATATATGACGCGAATGTGAATGGGAGAAGAAGCCGGGGACGTCCGTGGAAGAGATAAAACCATCAAGTAAATCTAATACTTGAGTCGGGCCATGTCATAAGTCAGAATAACAGAAGAGAATGTATGAGACATTGTATGAGAATGTGAATGAAGCAAGAAGTGTATGCCAAGATCTAGTTGTTTGGCGGTCTGTCCTCTCTGCCTACCCCTGCTGAAACGGCGTGATGGTTGGTTATTTCGATAGTTTAAAGAATGAACGAATAAAAGATTGGCAGAGATACACAAGTGGTTGAAACAAAGCTTTGTGAATATATGACACAATCGAGTGTATCCAATTCTTGACAATAAAATGCAAAGTGCAAGTATGAGTGTTTGCCACGACAGTAGATTGTGGCATCACTCTATCACTGCTTTTTCTTTCAGAGAAACAGCGTGATAGTTAGTTAGGTCAAGCGGTCCTATCACGAGTATAGTACATATTGGGTTTGAACCTTAGGGGACAGAATAATGAAGAGGTTCACATGGAAATAAGGAAATCTTCATGATGCGAATGACATTATCAGAATAAACATAAATTCAGATGTTGTTTCACGTGAAACCATGAGGCTAAAATAATTATTTTTAACGCTTTGTTCAGTTCTTCTTTAATGAAATTTTCTGTAGCAGTTGCCTCATCATTTAAGTTTTATCTTTTGAAAAATCGAGGCTCGAGACAATTACTTTAATTGTATCTTTAACATGAATTTCCTGCGCTTGACCATGAAATTATGTAATTATCAAGAGAATAAAAAACGTTTTTCTCATTGCCAAGGAATGCTTCAATATAACTAAAGTAACATGTAAATGTGGATACTATTTAACTCATTACGTATACTTTATATATATTTCCGTATTAAGTAACATGTAAATGTGGATACTATTTAACTCATTATATATACTTTATATATATTTCCTTAATAAGCGGATTAATATTGCTCTATTATAGTAGTTATGGGAGTTATTAACCGGCATCATCTGAGGTTAAATACTTTTTAATATTTCCTTAATAAGCGGATTAATATTGAATCATTGTAGAAAATAATAATAACATAACCTAAATGAAACATAACTAACTAAATGAAACATGAAAACGGAAAAAAAACGACAGAAAATAAAAAGATTTCAGTCCCATCTGGGACTCAAACCCAGGACCTCTGCCTATCCGGGAAAATATTAAAATGATGTTTTTAGTTCTTAGTTCATCTTAGTTCATAGTTTAGTTGTATACTGCCCTGAAGAAGCTACGGTAGTAGCGAAACCCGGTCGGCTAAAGTATAAATAAAAGTGATGTAAAACAAAGTTATTGTTTTATTTCATAAATTATGATGTTTTTAAATCTCAATAAAAATAATTATTAATTAAATATTGGATTAATATTGCTCCATCGTAGTAGTTAGTTGTTTTGGCAGTTATTACCCGGCTTAATCTGAGGATATATTTTTTTTATATTAAATTATTTTATTATTTAATGTTATATACTTTTTTTCGAATTGTAATTTTATGGAACCGACAATATGGCGCCTTATTTTACATTTAAACAATATAATGAATAATTTCTTCAAAAGATTGTTATTCACTTTGTGGCGTAATTATTAAAAAATGAACTAAAACTTACTCTGTAATCACCACTCTATTTATATATAAATATCAACATGTTTCGAAAGCGATGCTTTCTTCATCATTAAAAAGTATAAATATAATTAATAATCAAATATATAATTTTTAAATAGCTATTTCTTGAATTTATTTCCATATTAACATTAATAATAAACATAGTTTCGTTATTAATTTCGGATATAAATTTGTTATTCAATGTTTTATTTTTTTATTAACGTTTTCGATCAATTACTTACCTGCTTTAATCAATTTTTGTTTATGTTCATAATATGTCTATTCTGAAATTGTTGTGTTATGTATTTATCATTTGTCTATACTTGACATTATTATTTTTTAGTATTCCGTATATTCCTGATGAGGAAAGCTTCGCTTTCGAAACAAGTTGATATGAATATATTAATAAAGTGGTGATTACAAAGTAATTTTTAATTAATTTATTTATAGTTATGAATATTTAAAAGCTTCGAGCGATGAGTTTATGGATGGAATAAAAATAATAATAAGATAATTTGTATAGCGTTGTTTTGGTGAAAAATCACCTCAGGGGCGCGGTACAAATATTAATTTTTATAACTCCACGCATCGGTGCGCAAATGCGTCCAAAGCCCGCAACACTGTAAATAACTAAGTGTAAAATAAATTAAAAAAAATGAATATCTATTAAAAGCTTACTACGCTTTTTAAAGTCATTTTATTGTATTTCAATAAATACCAACTCTTCTTGTGCCACCAATCTTCTAATAAATGTAACATCAACATAGAAAAGGAGCAACAAATAGCAACTGTAAAACTATCATCTCTATAAATAAATTTTCTAATAAAACTGTGTTCATCTGAAGCGACCTGCCAGCTGCAGGTAAGTATGTTTTTCTGTATCTGTTTGTACATAATTAGTTAAGAAATATTTGTACAGCGCCCTTGAGGTGATTTTTCACAAAAACGGCGCTATACAAATCATCCAACTATTATTATTATTATTATTATTACTTCCCATTCTCCATCTAATTATGTACAAACATATTGTATTTATAGGCAAACGGATACATAAATATACTAAGCAGGCAGGTCACATGATTTGGGAAGATATGATTTTGCACGCACAGGACATAATTAGAAAATACTGATACGAAACTAATAAATTATATCCACGGCACGAATTGCAGCTCCTGATAAAAAGATTTTCTCATCCATTGATTGAACATACGTAGGTGTAAGGAAGTGTTTCGTGTTTCAGTACAAATGTTGCGAAATAAAAAAAAAAATTACCATACATTTTTTTTTTTAAATCTGATGTACCTGGTACCTGGGTACGTATTCCAGGAACAAAGCCCGCCTATCAAATCCCAACACGCTTCGTATGCTCTCCATATCGCGTTCCCATCCCACTGCACATAAAAATACGATATTTCAGATTTAGAGTGTGAAAGACCTAAGACGGCAATGTGTATTTTGCCAATAAGCCCCCTACAAGACATTAATATGCAGCAACACACGCCAAAGGAAAGCTTTGCAAATAAAAACTTCAAAATATGAGATCTGAGCGGGGATGGATTATGGAAGTAAAACACAGCAAAACATCTATCATCCCATTCCTTGATATTTTAATCTGCCTGGACGGTAAGTCTGAAGACTCGAGAGTCGAGAGTAAATTACTAAGTGTTTCTTCGCAAGGGAACTTAGGAACACCCTGTTACACACATCGTTACTATACTTGGATTCTCAATTTGATAAATGAAACATGCCCTTTCAATAGGGTTAGAATTTTACAAAACATTTGGAAGAAAGATAAAGCTTTCATGTGTTATTATTGGAAATTTACTTTTATACAGATTTTTTTTGTTAAAACATCAAATTTTTTTTATGTCAAAATGATGTTTAAAAGATTTGCTATGCGCTATGCCACTCCAGCCTCGAATATGGTATACTAGGATTGTGATCGGCAACTACTAACCATATGAAACAATTGTCTAAAACCCAAAAGGGTATTTTAAAGACCATTTTAAAAGCAGCATAAGAAAGCCAATGCCTAATATCCAAAATATTTATGCTAAGAATGTTTTAATCAAGCATTTTAAAAGTTTAAAAAAAAAAAAGAAGAAAATTAATTTTCACCACACAAGGGCGAAATAAAAAGACATTATCAATATTTCTAAATTTAAAATTGCTCTTGGGCAAATAAATTATAAATATCTCTCCACTAAGCTACGTAATTCACTTTCACCGGCAAAAAAAAAACAGAAAAGGCAAATAATTTCAAAAATCAAATCAAAACTTGACTTACAATAAATCAAAGGGGCGGATTTATCCAGCATCTTGAAAAGAACCTCGTAGGGGCTTAAAAACATCAAAAATCAGTTTTTAAATAAAACCTTGTCCGTCTCAGCACAGGAACCCCTAGTGAGGAGAACCAAGAAAAACGGCACAAATTGTATTATTACGTTTGTAAAAATTTATTAACTAAATAAAATAATATGTTTTGAAACTAAGTAAAATTTATTTAACTAAAATATATATATATTATTATATATAGATAAAAAATAACCTCTTTATCTTTGTAATAATAAATAATAATAACAAAGCATTTATATACCGCAGTTTTGTGTTATTTCACTTCAAGTGCGCTTAACTCTAAATAAACTTAAACATGATTAAATAACTCCATTCAGTGGTATTCCTACAGTGCTACTTTTACATACTATTTATACATTCTTAACATATTACATACATTCTTGCTTATTCTTAATATTACTCCTACAGTACTCCTTAGGTGCATATTCATAAAAAAAAATTAACATTATATTATACAGTATACATATGGCTATACAACAATAATACATTCACAATATTACTACAAAAATAGTAACATTTTAAGACAGGAGTCGGGTTATGTTCAGCAATAACGGACTTCACATAATTTTTTTTTTTTTTTAGAAAATATATATACGGAGGAAACCGAAACCAAACAACTACCAGAGGCTCGAGGAAATGACTTTATATAATAAATTGAAAAGAAATTAAAATTTATAGAGAGAAGGATTTTTTAAATAAGTTTGTTTTTAAAGCCCGTTTAAATTCAGTCAATTTATGGACATTAGTAAGAGCTGGGGGAAGTTTATTCCAAATGAGAGGGCCATTTACGCGAAAAGAGCGATCATAGTAGACGGCTCGATTTGACCTTGAATGTTCAATTAGACGATTAGTAGCATCTAGATCTGCTGACCTCAGAGTAAGCTGTCTATCACTTAAGTCCTGTCGGATGCATAGTTCAGATATATAGGCTGGCGCCATTCCCTGCAATGCTTTGAAGGTCAGTAAGCAGATCTTGAACTCTATTCTTTCAGGGCATCGAAGCCAATGAAGCTGATCGGTAGAATTCCGGTTATAGCCCTGTCAAGCATTTTTCAATATGTCATTTCATAATGACGTGACGCCCATTTAAATATCGTGATGATTTTTCTTATAGTTGTCACGTGAGTTATTTTTATAAAATTTGTTGAAGTAAAACTACCTAAATAATTATTGGTTAGCCCTCATACAATGTTAAATGAACTATTTACCAATGGATGTTCAGAATTCAGAACTAAACCAGACTTAAAACTCATCTTTTCAGAAAATCGTATCCATAAATTGAAGAAATATACACGCGAAATTGCATAGCTATGCTAGTCGGTTAGTGCTTACCTAGTACCTAAAGTCACTTATAAAATAAGTTTTATAAAATCGCGAACCGGTGCGCAAATGCGTCCACAGCCCCCAATGTTGTAAATAAATAAATGTGCAAAGTTAATTAATATCTATTAAAAACTACTTACAGTTTTTCAGGTCATTTTATAAATATTCTCCAGTCTTCAAATAAATACAAACTATTCTTGTGCCACCAATGTTTTAATAAATGTAACATCAATAGAAAAGGAGGATAAAATAGCAATTGCAAAAATCATATCATCTCCAAGCTTAAATTTTCCAATAAAACTGTGTTCATCTGAAGCGACCTACCAGGTAAGTATAATAATAATAATAATTGGATGATTTGTATAGCACCATTTTGTGAAAAATCACCTAAAGGGCGCTGTACAAATATTACTTCCATTTATTAATCTAAATATGTACAAACATATACAGAAAAACATACTAACCTGCAGCTGGCAGGTCGCTTCTTTTCATTAACCATTCTTACCCAATATGATCGTTAAAACAAACCTTTGTTTTACTGAATTATTCTTTTCATTAACCATTTTTACCCAATATGATCGTTAAAACAAACCTTTGTTTTACTGAATTATTCTTTTCATTAACCATTTTTACCCAATATGATCGTTAAAACAAACCTTTGTTTTACTGAATTCTTTTCATTAACCATTCTTACCCAATATGATCGTTAAAACAAACCTTTGTTTTACTGAATTATTCTTTTCATTAACCATTCTCACCCAATATGATCGTTAAAACAAACCTTTGTTTTACTGAATTATTCTTTTCATTAACCATTCTTACCCAATATGATCGTTAAAATAAACCTTTGTTTTACTGAATTATGCTTTTCATTAACCATTCTTACCCAATATGATCGTTAAAACAAACCTTTGTTTTACTGAATTATTCTTTTCATTAACCATTCTCACCCAATATGATCGTTAAAACAAACCTTTGTTTTACTGAATTATTCTTTTCATTAACCATTCTTACCCAATATGATCGTTAAAACAAACCTTTGTTTTACTGAATTATTCTTTTCATTAACCATTCTTACCCAATATGATCGTTAAAATAAACCTTTGTTTTACTGAATTATGCTTTTCATTAACCATTCTTACCCAATATGATCGTTAAAACAAACCTTTGTTTTACTGAATTATTCTTTTCATTAATCATTTTTACTCAACATGATCTTTAAAACAAACCTTTGTTTTACTGAAATATCCTTTTCATTTAATAATATAAGTTAAGTAAAACATGGGGATACATGGTCAGGCTTACATTATCAAACTAAATATTGAGAATGTGTGTAGCGGACATAAGATCAGGCAATGCCGCTGGAACCGACGCATTTAATTTACCGTGACTTCAAAACGTCTCCTATATCAAAATCACGCTTCCTAACTTCCCTCACCCCCTAGCCGCTACCCCCTTAGGATGACAAAAAATACCCCACATTATTTATTGCATAACTAAACGCATAATGTCGCGAAATTCTAAACCAGTCTCACCGATTCCCAAGTGGCTCTTTGCTGACGGAATCTCAACTTATTTTGGATTATTTTACTCCCAAAGTTTGAAGGGGACGCCACCTTTTTACAGAAAGTTTTTTTTAAAGGGGATTAGAATGTTCCATTAGGAGACGAGGTCTGAAGTTTTTTCCACGCTGTGTTCTTCAAGGGGTTGTTGACAAGGAATGGAGCATAGGTAGGGATAAAATGTCACGCGTTTCAGTATCTTAAGAAGAAATAGGATGGAATATTAAAAAAAAACCCTCGTTCAAAATAATATTAATACTTGACCAATTAGCCATTAATCATAAAAAATAATCTGATGATTTGTATAGCGCCATTTTTTTCAAAAATCACCTCAAGGGCGATGTACAAATATTAGTCCATATTCTCTATCTAATTATTTACAGACACATAAAAAACTTACCTGACAGGTCACTTCAGATGAACATACTTTTGTTAGAAAATTTAAGTATACTCGTATATGATTTATACAGCTGCTATTTTCTCCCCTTTTCTATTGATGTTACATTTATTAGAAGAGTTGGTACTTATTCGAAATATTTATAATTTTTAGGACTGGAGAATATTTATAAAATGACCATAAAAAACTTAAGAAGTTTTTAATAGATATTTTCATTTTTATTATAGATTCAGTAATTTACAGTGTTGCGGGCTGTGGACGCATTTGCGCACCGGTGTGTGCATTTTTTTTTTACTTATTCTATAAGTGACTTTAGGTAAGCACTAAGAGGCTAGTCAAACTAAGTAATTTACGTGTATCGTAATCATAATTTCAGACAATCGTATCGATAAATGTATACGATTGTCTGAAATCATGAACTTTATTGTGAAGTATCTAAAGGACGCTTCATAAAGCTTAAAAATAACAAAATTACAGTGAATTGCTTTCATGAGAAAGATCCATCAACATAAGGAGACGTATTTTTATGGCATACGTAAAATGAATCTAATAACTGTCAATAATAAAGTCAAAGCGAATAGAAGAAGAAGCCGGGGATGCCCGGTGAACATATGGCACGATCAAGTTAATCAAACCAATCTTCTAATAAATGTAACATCAACAGAAAAGGAGTATAAAATAACAACTGTAAAAATATCATCTCTACGCTTAATTTTCTAAATTTTCTAATAAAACTGTGTTCATCGGAAGCGACCTGCCAGGTAAGTATGTTTTTCTGTGTCTGTTTGTACATAATTAGATAAAGAATAGGAAGTAATATTTGAACAGCGCCCTTGTGGTAATTTTTCATAAAAACGGCGCTATGCAAATCATCCAGTTATTATTATTAAATACTTAAGCCGGGCTACGTCAGAGGTCGGAATAATAGAAGAGAATGTATGAGGCGATGTATGAATGTGAATGAAGCAAGAAGTGTATACCACGATCAAGTTGTTTGATGGTTTCTATCTACCCCTGCGGGGAAACGGCGTGATGGTTAGTTAGTTATTATAAATAGAGAATGGTAAAATGGATATACGTGTTTCTTTTGATGAGAGAATATTTTTCAGGTCACATTTTGGTTATTTAGCTGTATAAACAGTGTGTTGAAGAGATACAAATCTCATGATAGTATAAAGTGTCATATTAAACGAACAAAGCCCTAAAGCTAGAGGTTGGCTGGGCGTGTTCCCCGATACTAGGGTATTGAGCATTGAACTGCTAATAGGGGTACAGGATATTCAAACACCGTGTCGGATTACCATTTCCTGCTAAAGAAACTATACGCACACTTCGGGCACAAAAACAACGCATTTGTAAAAATTCACTAAAAATAGCCGGTTATTTTAAATCTCATGGAGGAAATGGGAGTTCCTCTTAACTACGTGCCGAGATATGGGAAGGTATTTTGAAATCTGTCGGGATTCCATGTGTTTCTCTTTTGTTGCTTTCATCTCCCATGTGCTATTATTGGCAAGGGAACCCCCACAATGGGTAGAATTTACATAATTATTAAGTACCCACTTTGGAAGGATAACGGCCGTTCTTCCCAACCTTACTGAGCAACTACTGAGCCGAAATTTTTGTCTCAGCACTGTTCAAATGCGCAAATTCGCCTTTCCCAACGAAATTCTCAGTCGAACTTACGATCATCTTAAGTTAATAATAATAATAATAGTTGGATGACTTGTATAGCGCCGTTTTTGTGAAAAATCACCTCAAGGGCGCTGTACAAATATTTATTAACTAATTATGTACAAACAGATACAGAAAAACATACTTACCTGGCAGGTCGCTTCAGATGAACACAGTTTTAGAAAAAAATTATTTATAGAGATGATAGTTTTACATGGTTATTTGTTTCTCCTTTTCTATTGATGTTACATTTATTAGATGATCGGTGGCACAAGAAGAGTTGGTATTTATTGAATTATTGGTATTAATTTTAGGAATGGAAAGTATTCATAAAATGAATTTTAGGACTCGAAAATATCTATAAAATTACTTTACACAGCGTAAGAAGCTTTTAATAAATATTAACGTTTTTATTTATTTATTTTTATTTTTATTGTACACTTTGGTTGTTTACAGTGTTGCAGGCTGTGGACGCATTTGCGCACCGATGCGTGAATTTTTAATTATATTTTTATTTTATTTAATGACTTTAGGTAAGTACTAACCGGCCAGCCTAGCTAAGTAATTTACAGGTGAATTTATGGATACGATTGTCTGAAAATTATCGATTTTTGTTGATTAAAGTTCTCCTCAGTAAAATACTAGTTATAAAAAGTGTCAACACAGTGTCAAATGACAGCGTAAACGTCAAATCTCATAGAAATCTATGGTCAAACGTCATTCGTTTCGCGAACTATTTTTTGTATCTATTGTGTATTGACAATTTTGAATATAGAGAGCGAAAATGAAGATATTTTTAATGTAATACCAATAGCGGGTATGGACAGCGAATATGAAGACAGCGACGATGAAAATATTATTGACAATTATTGGTTAAAAATTAAAAGAACTCCCGAAAGACAAACGTCAAAAATGTCTACTTCCGTTTTCGCGGCATTAGCAAAAGTCAAGCCTACACTTTATATTTAACATATACGTTTTTAAATATAAAATGTTGGTGTTTGTATTACAATATTTACCACAAATAATATGTATTCATAATAAATAGATAATTAACTCGTCTATGTTAATTTAACATTGAAAGTTTTTACTTTGATGTCATTTTATTGACTATGAACGTGTGGGGGTACAATTATATTTTCCATAGAAGTGGGCGAGTCCTTCATAGACAATTTAGGAAGTACAAGAATAAAAAATGTTTGGAGACAGTCAAACAGACCGAATACTTAACAAAACACTTGCCTGATCGGCGGCTCAGATTGATCATTCGAAAAGTTGGGGAGAACGGCTGTAACTATTTTATTTTACATTAATTTTGTGAAAAGAACACTCCCCCAAGGAGTAATGCTGCGTAAGAAACGGGAAAATATCTCAATTTCTATCAGCTTCCTTGATTTTATAGAACCCATCGATATGATAAGGCAGGTGATCCGACAGTTGGCCCCCCGACAGTTGATCCCTTTGAAATTTGATCCCCAAGACAGTTAATCCCTCCGACAGTTGATACCCCGACAGTTGATACCCCGATAGTTGATCCCCCCGACAGTAAATCCCCCCAACAGTTAATCCCTCCGACAGTTGATACCCCGACAGTTGATACCCCGACAGTTGATACACCGACAGTTGATCCCCCCGACAGTAAAACCCCCCAACAGCTGATCCCTCTGACAGTTGATCCCTCCGACAGTTGATACCCCGACAGTTGATCCCTCCGACAGTTGATCCCTCCAAAAGTTAATACCCCGATAGTTGATACCCCGACAGTTGATACCCCGACAGTTGACACCCCAACAGTTGATACCTCCAACAGTTGATTTCTACTGTACGTCCTCATTTGTAAAGCAAATATTCAAAGAGGATATGAGGTCGTATAACGAAAGTCGATATATTTTTATTTGCAGGCGTCTTGAGTGGAAATCCGCTACACAAAATAATTTTATTAACAATAATGTCGACTCCCATGCAGTGATGATATACGGTCGAATAACAAAATACGACATATTTCTATATGCAGTCGACATAGGAAAAATACGCTATAGGTTCTAACCTCCATATAATATAATTGAATGTCCCCGAAAATAATCCTTTAGGGGATCAATTGTCGGAGGGATCAACTGTAAGAGGGATCAACTGTCGGGGGGGCAACTGTCATGGAACCGATAAGGTATTACTGACTAACTTACTAACCACATCAAATATAAGGAACGGTAAAACGGTGACAGAACTCCTTAGCAGCTGTTAGACTTACTTTCTTTGACAAATTTGTTTTGGTGACTAGAATACTAGAGCATTCAGTTCTCCGTTAATTAAATTACCTGCATCCACTCACCTGTCAGTGTCTTTATCCACCTTTCCGTCTTTCGTGAACACACAGCCTTAACAAACTCTTTCATTTCCTGACAAAGGCTGTATGCCACAATATCTTTATAGTCTCTCTTTCAACTAGCATTACCATGATAAGGCATTGTCAGTACAGAAGAGAGATACCATCAACACTACTCTGAACTCTGAACACGACGGCAAATCAGTGTTGTATGGCACTGGCAGACCTACATATCTGAAGTTAAATTATTAATTGGATACCTAATAACAACAAGCGAGCATAAATGTTTCTCGGTTACCATAACCGCCCCCGCATTGACTTACAGTGCCATCTCTGAATTAATATTCATATTTGGGTAATTTATTATTCAGAACCTACTCTTATTTGCCTTGCGGCAACGGGCAACGATAATAACATCGGCCATCTCAACCCGGGAATAAACAACCATAACAAACAAACAAACACACTGAAAACACCACTGAATAATGAAATACTTATGCAAAACAAACAAAAGGAAAAATATTTAGCAAAAACCGTTAAAGGTAGAGCCACCATTTCGAGTTTTCAAAATGGAATCTAATCTAAGTACAAAGGGGTCTCATCAAAGATTCACTCAGATAAATGTGGGGGAAAAATCATTGATTGCGATCAAAGCGAAACGCTAATGCGGATTAAGACTTAATCAATAGGTTTAACATTCAGTATTATTAAGTAATTGATATATTATTACAAAGACCTTCCAAAGATGTGAGGAAATTAATATTCGATATACCTGATAATATCAACACGGAGGTTATTGGTAGAGGGAGGTGGTAACAATGACAGCGTGAAATGTAATATGCTCAGAAAACATTCATTATTAATTAATTAACTTACCGACATGTGGAGTACAGCCGCATGGCTAATGTAAATATTAACTGATACGTTGATATTACATTGGCTCAGGTCTTCCAACTCTCGTTAATGACATGTACAGAATAACTCACCTGAAACAATGAAAAACACAATATTAATTACGTTATTATAATCCAGTGTTCTTTTTATATGAATTAATGACTTTACATTGTACGTTTTAAGAATGACATGTAATAAATTGTACCCAGTGTAGTTGCCTGCTAAACAGCCCGAGCTAACAAAACAGTTAGGGAACAATAACTAGAAATCACTAAAATGTATAAAAATATCGAATGTTACTTTTTTATTTCTATTTCAGTACATAAAACAGGCAATATGCATAAAACTTGCATACATGAATGTTTACATGTCAATAATAATCAATAAGTACAATAAACAACAACAAACATTATCTTGCAAAAATGACAATAAGAATGAAAACATATTATACAGCTGGTGTATAAACGAATTCCTTATTGTCACCTGTGCTGATGGTACACTGTTTTGATATTTAATAAATTTATTTAATAAATAATATCATTTTTAATTACACGATTAATAATTTATTAATTGTGCAATTAAAAATGTCTATTTAATTATTAGGGCAGTGTATAGTATTATAATTTCTTATTATCCGCGGTAAAGGAGAGAAATATCCCCCATTTGTGTGATAAGTTTTAATGTAAAAAAAAAAATCTTTTATCCTCCATGTTTTTTTTTTTTTTAAAGAAAGACAAATATTCCCGGTTACGAATATCCTGACAATATTTGAAAATCTCCTACTACCATCACAGTAAGCGGAAGATGTTGCTTGTGTCGTAAATGGAGGACTTAGCCAGCCGAGGAATTGAACTCACGACGCCTTGGTGAGATTCAAACGCGATGCCAACTGACTTGATTTTCTTGTTGTTGATTTGTGATAAAATGTTTGGTGTATCAATTGTGCATGTATAATTTTGTACAAAAGGAATACATCAGAAAGTTTACGCCTGACTGACAAAGATATTAGTTTCGTAAATTATGGTGAAAATGAATGTTATCAGTAAGTTCATTTATACCTATTTACTTGTGACGATCTATAAATCCCTTGTGATTTTATAGATCGTTGTCGTGGATTTAGAAATAGGTGTCATACGTTAAATAACAGTAAATAATAATTTTTATATGAATAAAGTGTAACAGAATGCTATACTCGTATATCTTTCAGCATATTACTGTGACAAACATCGCTAATTAAAAATCTAGGTGGAGCTTTTTTCTAATATGGATAATATCGATCAACGTTGTCGATCCCTGATCGCAATTAAAGTCGCCCGATCCTAGTAAATTTCAATGGGGATCAAATTGTTTTATCTTTGGCCTAATGCATTAATTCAAATTAGGATAAGTCACAGCAATGTGTGTGGGCCTCCAGCTGGTGGTGTATGTGTGCGTGTATGCGTTTTGGTGAAGACATGTGTGCACGTGCATCTGTGCGTTCGCGTGTGTGAGTGCATCCATGTGCCATAAGAGCTAAGAAAACACGACGGGAAATACCAATTCAAACATGGTGCATTAGCATTTCTCGGTTTCCTTTCGGGCCGGCTGGTTTAAATAAACTGTGAGGAATGGAAAAGGGTCATTGCAAACATAATGTTCCCCTTGTTAGACATTGCATAAGTCAACAATATCATCCGCTCGAATAACAACATGTATTATTACAGATTATTATGAGAAGAAGTTTGTTTAAGGTTTTGGGGATGGAATTATCAGTCTACGAAGACAAATAAAAAAAGCATTCATTTTTTTATTTTAGTTTGGTATTACGTCAGGACAGTATCAAAAAAAAGTTTCCTTTCTATGAGGAGGCGTAATGCAAACAAGCATTATTTATTGTGGTTTTTTTTAATTCGTAGAAATTTTAATTCAAAGCAAATCAATTTTAATAATGGTATTATTAAGTTCTGTAAGTACTTAAGTTTTATTAATGTTATTATTGCGATAAATTGAAGCACAGTTTAAAATTGGCTTTAAGCGCCGATGCTTTATGAACTTAATAATAACATTATTAATAAATGAATTAAAAATTTGTTTGTAATCACCACTTTATTAATATATACATATCAACATGTTTCGAAACTCCATTAACGGAGGACTGAACGCGGTTGGCGCAAACAAAAAGTTGTCCAAAGAAGCGAAGCTAGCAGTCCACAATGAATGCTGTAGAAATGAGATCTCTGAGACGAATGTGTGGTAAAACCATGTAGGATCGTGTGAAAAATGTTGAGATTCGTAAAGAATGCAAGGCTGATGTAAGCGTAGTGAGAGGTATGTAGAGTGAATGAACGAAGAGAGGAGTGTAAGGAGAATATATGACGCGAATGTGAATGGAAGAAGAAGCCGGGGACGCCTGAGGAAGACATGGCACGATCAAGTGAATCAAATACTCGAGTCGGGCCATGTCAGAAGTCGGAATAACAGAAGAGAATGTATGAGGCGTTGTATGAATGTGAATGAAGTAAGAAGTGTATGCCAAGATCGAGTTGTTTGGCGGTCCGTCCTCTCTGCTTACGCCTGTAGGGAAATGGCGTGATGGTTAGTTAGTTAGTTAGTAACATATTTCGAAAGCGATGATCCCTCATCAGGCATATACGGAATACATGCAATTTGAAGCGATGCTTTCCTAATGAGGATAGCATCGCTTTCGAAACATGTGGTTATGTATATATTAATAAATTGGTGATTACTAAGTAATTATTTGTTCATTTATTAATAATAACGCCACAGACAGAATCTTTTGAAGAAATTATAATATTATTCAATTTGGTTAAAATTGAATTTAACATAAATTTAAAAATACAAAAATAAAATAAGCATTGTGATGAAATATTTGTACTTTCACATCATTTCAGCGCGATTTGAAATGCTCCAATCCCAATAATCGTGCAAATTACGCGACATCAGAGCTCACTATTTGAATGATTTTAACCTTTAAAAGCACTTGCAGTGAATGAAACACTTGATTATTGTCAACAGAATAATAGGTCTAGACTGAGTTTTATCGAGGGCTAAATGTGTGCAGGAAATATACCTAAAAATAACATAACAGATTTACTTTGCGAGGCCATGTCAACTGAACGTCAGAACTGTCAGAAAGCTAGCAATAATGCCAATATAGTCCAAAGCAAACGAATATACTCCCGCAAACAGACTTCAGAGGAAACTTCAACATGTGAAATTCTAGTTGAGTCCGAAAGACGTTAGATGTATTCCCCAGAAGACAAACTGATGTTTACCCAGCCATTCCTTGGCTTTGTGTATGTTACACAGGATGATTTGTACTTGACGCGAAGTATTTAAGGGAGTAATAGAGGAGGCTATTTCGGACTGCAGACCACAACCTAACCTAACCTCTGCCCGGTAGAAGAGAGCACCGGAAGAAGAGGGAGATATTCAAACGATGTTCTTGTACTTGAAACGTATGATTAATTTAAGCGCCGCGGATAAGTGAAAAAGTTATTTAATGGCATCAGAAATCGGCTCATCGTTGAGTGATCACATATGTTGGGTGGGGGTTTCCGTAGGTACTGGTGAGCCTAACTGTTTTAAAATATCTTTCGAATACAATTTCAGTAATAATACTTGTGAATAACTATGTGCATATAGTGGGAATTAACCAAATTAAGGCCACTGCACAGTTTGTGTTAGTTGCAGTTCCAAGCAATGGCGTTTTCCCCAATGTGAGTTTGTCCAATGAACTCCCATAAACAGATACGGTAATAAAGTAATCAGACAAACATGCATTATAATTTTACTGCAACTTCAACAGCGCGCCATTCGGATTCCGTGCTTAGAAATCAACCCGTTCGTATTAATACTGCCCTAAAGTGAGTCCAAAAATGAATTACATACGTGATTTATGATTTCACCACCTACAAGACTTTCTATTCTAAGAAATTGTTCATACAAAACTCATACTCATGGCTCTTCCGCGGAAAATCGTCGAATTGTGCAAACCTTAGAAATCTGTTAGCTTTCCGGTTGTGCAGCGACTATGGGATTTGTTAACACAAAAATTCAATGGAATAATAGTATTTTGCAAGAGTCAATAGATTTTTTTGGTGCCATTGTCATGTTTTATATTGTTATAAAAAAAAACAGTTAAATACTGAAGATGCTATTTTTTCTTTGAAAAAATGATCAGTGTCTTGAATAAACTGTGAATTTTCTAGTTAAAACATTTTTTTATAACGTACTTTACATTCATTAGCCACAGAGTTTTTAATAAATCGCCAAATTGTATCTTGTTGCCGATCGCTAAGCTCTTGCGCAGAAATTCTTTTAGATCAAGGGAAAAAATATATATAATTATGAAAAGACCAATATATAAATTTATTGTATGAGTGAATTTTTTTACACCTTTTTGATCTCCGATACAATTCCCAGTGAGATATCCCACGAACCGCCGGTTCCGCAATCCAAATGACAACCATTTTTTTTCTGATTTTGAATGGGGGAATTCCATTTAAATAGAATGTTTTTGATTAAAAAACCTTCGTTACTTTCTTTCACTTATTTATTGTCGACTAGGTCGGTTTCACCCCGTCAAATGCATCTTCAGATTGGTACAATTTAATTAAATTACAATTAATTTTAATTGTACCAGTCTGAAGATGGCCGTTTTCAAACAAAATTTTCAAAAAAAGTTTTCAGTCGTCTTGCTTTTCAGAATCCTGATTTGTCCAGTAAATTATACCTCTTTCTAATTTTGAAACTGTTAATTCATGGCGGAATTTCATTTTAAGATGATTTTTTTTTAACCTTGTAACTTTCTTCTTCTTATTAATAATAAAACTAATAATAATTAGATGGTTTGTATAGCGCCATTTTTGTGAAAAATCACCTCAGGGGCGCCGAACAAATATTACTTCCCATTCTCCATCTAACTATGTACAAACAGA